>WSYH01009016.1:0-27203 GCA_036426205.1 Ascaphus truei | reverse complement strand
TATATATATATATATATATACAGTGTTCGACAATCCTATACATTTACACGCCCGGGCGGGTGGATTTAATCCCCGGGCGAGTAAATATTGGCCCAAGCAGCACACGTGTTTTTTTTTTAAATTTCCCTGCTTCGCACTAAAATTTTCCTCGCTCGCGCTGCCTGAAAAAAAAAAAAAAAAACTCCCCCTACCTGACAGCTGATTGGCACGCGCTCCCAGGCATTCTGGGCGCGCGGCCAGGCTCTATATGAGCCTGCCCCCAACGAGCGGCCATTCTTTCTGGCCGGAGTTATGTTGCAGAGTAAGTACTCTCCAATCCTCCGGCCCCTCTGCTCCTTCCCTGCGAGCCAAGGTGTTTCCCCGCTTTCTCCCCCCCATCCCCCCCCGATAGGGCCGTAGGGTGAGTGATGGTAGTGGGGGTGTCCCCCCCCTTCTCTCCCCGGTCCCGCGCCGCTTCCCTCGATACTAGCGCCGCGGGGTGGGTGATGGTAGTGGGGGTGTCCCCCCCTTCTCTCCCCGGTCCCGCACCGCTTCCCATATACTCGCGCCGCGAGTGATGGTAGTGGGGGTGTCCCCCCCTTCTCTCCCCGATACTCCCGCCACGAGTGATGTAGTGGGGGTGTCCCGCCCCTTCTCTCCCCGGTCCCGCACCACTTCCGGCTTCCCCCTATACTCCCGCGCGGGGCTGGAGATGGTAGCGGGGGTGTTCCCCCCTTACCTCCTTGGTCTCCGCTTCCCCACGGTCCCGTGGCTGCCCGAGCAGGCCGGGAGATGATCGGGGGGGGGGGGTCACGCTTGGGTGATCGAAATGTTGGAGGTGGTGCCATGTTACTCTCTGAATACAAGCTTTATTGGAACTACTGGACTGTGTGTGCTGTCTCGTTTTTTCCCGGACTCCAATCTGGTTAAAATCTATTTTATACTGTATATATATATATATATATATATATACTATATCATATATATATTAATATATATATCTATATATATGTCATTGGTATGGCAGTTTGCACTCACGTTTTTGGTGAAAACAGATGCTTTGTCCCATAAAATGGATATGTAGCAGGTAAACCAGGGGATCCCTGATGTCAGAAAAAAGACAGCACACCGCAAGTATACAAAAAGATGTGTATTAAGGACACCAGGCAGCCAACGTTTCGGTCCTCATAGAGGGACCTCCCTCAGGGCAGTACACAAGTGACTGGTCTGAACACCCATATATACCCACACCTCCATGTGCAAAAAACACCTGAATCTAATAAAAAAACAAATCACAAACCCAGGTACAGCCCATTAAAGCCTGAAGACCAATGAAAAGCACTGATGCTAACATGTACCAATAGACTCACCCAATACTGAGACCGTCATCAGTGGTGGTCAGTGTGTATATCAGCTGTGCAGGCGTGTCGGCTGGTGCGTCACATAGCAACCCGAATGCGTTCATGGTAACCCACGGGGGACGTGCAAGTGGGCCATAGCATAATCGTGCCTGCGCAGATGCTGACGTCTCTGAACACACATCTCAGGCACCTCCACGCGATATGCCGCACATGCGCAACAGCGCATAGCAACTGGCAACCCGACCAGCAGCGATGTTAAGAACAACAAAATTAGTTTTTATAACATCACACGAGAGGAAAAGCTTGCGATTGACACATTGAGGAAGGCTAAGGATATCATTGTCCGCGCCGCGGACAAAGGAGGTGGCATCTTGTTGCTTAAATATGCGGATTACAAACAGTAGATTGAAGACCAGTTGGCCAACGAGACGACGTATAGATGTCTACCAAGGGATCCAACAGTGGAATATAAGAAAGAGGTTGACTCTATTGTGCAAATGGGGATCACAAACAGCTGGATATCAGAAGAGACGGGCACATTTCTTTTACAACCCTTTCCCAGAATGCCAATTCTTTATACCTTACCGAAAATACATAAGTCCACCACAAAACCACCTGGAAGACCTATTATTTCTGCAAGAGGGTCTTTATGCCATCCACTTTCACAGTTTGCTGAATTTTATCTTCAGCCGATGGTCATTGGTATGAGCACTTATGTAAAGGACACCACGGATTTCATTTTGCAGATTGGAAAAATCAAATTGGAAAAGATGGATTGTATTCTGGTAACCCTCGATGTTGGCAGTTTGTACACCAATATCCCCCACAAGGAGGGTTTGGAAGCTATAAGAGTGAAATGTAATGCCCATTTAACACATATGGGTCCACCGGTTGAGTTTCTATTGTTGCTTATGGAAGTCATCTTAAACAAAAATTATTTCAGATTCGAGAAGAGTGTCTATTTGCAGCTTAGTGGCACCACAATGGGGTCTAATATGGCGCCCGCCTATGCAAATTTGTTCATGGACATCTATGAGCATACTCATATCTTACATGATGCTCCTTATGTACACCGTATCAAAAAATAACTTCGGTATATAGATGATATTTTGATTGTGTGGGATGGACCAGAGTCTGCGCTCTTGGAGTTTATCGAATATCTGAATAAGATTCCGTCTACAATTCGTTTTTCTGCACAATTTAGCAACAAGGAAATTTCATTTCTAGATACCACTATCTATAAGACCAATGGAGGCCTTGCCACTCGGCTTTACCATAAGGATACAGATAGAAACACGCTTCTGTACGCCACTAGACACCATCCGGTGCCGCTTAAGAGAGGACTTCCTTTTTCCCAACTGCTGAGAGTTAAGAGAATAATCAGTAACCCACAGGAGGTTGAACCAGCACTTATGGATATGGTACAGCGCTTTCGTGATAGGAGCTATGGCTCCAATGATATAGATGATGCCCTTGGGAAAGTGAGACGGATTGACAGAGCGGCACTACTAAAGCCACATGTCAAAGAACCTGCACAGGAACGTTGCCATTTTGTCATTTTGTCATGCATTTTGCATCTGGACGCATCAAACGTAGCTCCATAAAAACTGGCACATTCTGTCTAATGACAGCCGAATTGGAAAAATCTGGAAAGACCCCCCCTTACTCTAGGCGTGGCCGCAACCTGGGCAATATGCTTACACAAACAGATCCAGTTGATAAATATGCACCTGCCTCAATTGCGAATCTTGCTTTGTCATCTATCTGATTAAATGCCAATGCGGTCTCCTCTATATTGGAAAAACTTCACGCATGTTAAAGGAACGGATCGCGATACATCGCTCCACCATCCGAAAGGCACTTATGAATACTGATGACAACACTGAACTTAAATATCTGCCTGTCGCAAGACATTTTAAACAAATGAGGCACTCCCTGGCGACTATGCGTTGTATGCCCATCCTCCAAGTACAGCCACCACCACGTGGAGGGGATAGGAACACGCTGCTTCTGCAACAGGAGGCGAGATTGATTTATGAATTAAAGACCATGGGCCTCATGCAGTAAGCCCCGATACAAAATTTTCGGCACGAATTGCGAAAATGTTTTTTTTGGGCGATTTGCCCTCGCAGTATTCAGTAAGGGCCGAATCCTTCCGATCCCTGCTGAAGCACTGCGAAAGCAAAGCTGCCGATGAGCTGTGGCGATACAGCCTGGCTCCCGATAAGGCTCCCGATAAGCCTTTGGTGCCGATAGATGTTTGCAGCTGAGAGAGACAAGCCGCTCTCTCAGCGCAAACTTCGGCACCAAAAAAAGTATTTAAAAACAACTTTTATTCATAGTGTACATGTGCAGGGGGTCTTCGGAGTCGGCGATGAACCGGTGCGTTGGTTTGAGTCCGGGGCCACCCTGCTCCCCCGAGATACAGGCCCCTTTATGAGGATGCGGTATCCCTCTGCGTTTAAGTAAGGAAAGGTCCCGATCACGGTGACCCGGGCTGACCTGTAAACGAAAGCCAGAGGGCAAAAATACCGGCACCCCATCTAAAGGGCCTGTATCTCGGGGGCAGGGGAGTCCCCGGACGTGGTTCTCAAACCAACGCTGTTCTGCTCGGAGACCCTCTGTACATTTACAGTAAAATACACACACACACATCAACAAGCTCGTTCCCATACCTTGCGGCTAATGTGCACACGGTCGAAGGTCCAGCAATTGGATGTCTTGTTAATTTTCGTGGTACAGTGAGCAGTGGGGTCCCCTGAGCCGAGACCGCCATGTGCTTTGTAGGGAGGCAGAGGACCCCTGCTTCCCTATGGACAGGCCCGGTATGTGTCCTCGGGTTGCAGTGTCGCCGCCATGTTTATAGTCGTCCCGCAATACAACATTGCTTCAACACTGTAACGCTGGCCCAAAACGGGGCCTGTTTTTTTTTACGCGGGAGGCAGGGGGTCGCTGAACCACAAATAAATGCGCTGTCAGCTCAGGGGGCCTCCTGCTTCCGCACAATATTGATTAAAATACATTAAATGCTTGTCTTCATTCATAGCGGGATAGCCGCTAAGGGCAATAAGGGGTTAAAACGCAAGTAGGCCTGTCTTTTCTTGGGGACAAATGCCCCCAATAAACATAGCATCAATACACAACATACAGTATAGTACTGGGCTAATACTATTAATCCACAAATGGATAATAGTGCAGTTGTCCATTTACACTAATACACACCAATAAACTTTAAATACAGATAGCACTGCCACCCATGTCCCCTGCCGACGATGAATGCCATCCTCATCTTCATCCTGCCCTGCCCCATCCGCTTCTGCAAAACAACACAAGGAATTACAACATCCAAATTAATTCCCCTAACCCCCTTAATCACCATGGCGGTTAGTAACCGCACAGTTATTAAGGGTTTAAGCCACCATCAACCCACCTACTCACCCCACCAAGCCCTCCCAACCACCCTCACCCCCCCAGCCCCCCTCCCCCAGCTCCCCCAACCCCCCCCCACCCTCCCCACCCACCCCCCCCTCCCTCCCCGCCCCCCCACCACACAGCCCCCATCCCATCCCCCACTCCCACCCGCGCCACCGTCCCCACTCGCCCCCACTCCATGGAAACACCCCAGACCCCCGGCAACCCACCCACAGTCGGCGGATCGATAGAGGGGGGACCCTATACCCATCCCCCTCCCGGCAAAACCATCCACCCCCAGCCCCCCGCCGCCAACGACGACAACGCCTCCCCCGCCCACGCTCGGGTGCCCAGGGAAAAAGTGAACATTCTAAGGCAGTTTGAACCCGGCGCGGGCGGCGCTCCACCCCCCGCGACACCAGAATCACAAAAGTGGGAGGGAACGGATGCCCCAGCGCACAACCGAAGGGGGGCCCCGACCCCCCTACGAGATGATCCCGCTCACCCGCGCATCGGGAAGGCCTCGCCCCCCAGGAGGGCCCCCGCGCACCCACCGACGGCGCCAGACACCTCCGCCTAACAGGGCCCCCGCGGTGTGCAAGGGGCCCCCCCCGAACGCCCGAAGCACAGGAGGGCTCGCGGGAGGCCTACACGACAAGTCCCGGACTGTCGTCCGCCACCCAGACCCCCCCCCGCGCGGCTCCCGGACGGCTCCCCCCAACACCCATGCCCCCAGCCAGGCCGGGCCCCATCGTTCCTCAACGCCCCCCCAGGGCCACCCCCTACGGGCCGCACCCGCCCAGCACTCAGTCCGCACGCCCCAGCCCCGGCCGCGTACTGCCCCCCCGACACCCCAGCTCCCGCCCAGCGCCCTGCAACCCCCCCCCCCCCGGGGGGAGCCCCCCACCACGCAATTGCTAGAAAGCCTCTACCCGTATCAGCGGCCGCGGCGCCCACACCCTGAAAAGGACGTCCCCCCCCCAAACCGTCGTGTAAAAACCTGAACAAACCCCCCACCCCCCCAGCCCCGGGCACAACACCCCACCGAAAAGGCGCCACCACACGAACCCCACCCACGGGTCACCTACCCCCCCGAGACCACCATAGGGCGTTTCCCCGCGGCAACACCCCGCGGGAACGTGTTGGATCGGTGCCACCCCCGCCAGGCACCCCCACCCCCCACAGCACGCACCCCGGGCCCACCCCCCTGACCGGCCGAAACCGGAACCCCGAGCCAACCGGCAGCGAGGTATGCGGCCAGGGCCCCCTACCGCCGCCACCAACAACCCGCCCAACGGTCGCGGTTGCACGGCTCAGAGATTCCCCGGCCTATCCACCCCGGAGGTACTGGACCTGCAGAAAAGGGGGGGGCGTATGGAAAGAACGAGGGGAAACCCGCAACGGAGGGTGATGGCGGGGGGGTCCCGGACCCGTCCCACACCTGCGTGAGCCACCCTAAACCCCACCCATCACCCCGACGCCGCCAGGTTCCGCCCGGCTCGCCCTCCGCCCACCCAAACAGGGAGAACTGTGCGGTCGCCCCCAGGCAACCTCCCCCCACCGCCACCGGCCGCCCGCCCAACCCTCGCCCCCCCAAGCGCATCCCCGCCGAGGCAAGGTCAAAAAGATGACGTGCCGCGATCCGCCCCGCACCGCCCCCCCCCCTGTGCCACCCAGCCCGACCAGCCCACCATCACCCGACCCACAGCGAAATGCCGATCTAGGTTCCCCAGTGCTCCCGGGCGGAGCGAGATGAACAGGTGACCCCCGACGGGGAGGAGGTGCCGACGCCCAAGATGGAGCCACGTACCCAGCTTTCGACGCTGCCGCCCGAAGGAGGCTCGATGATAATCATCCTACCCCCCACACCCCCCCCCCCCGCCAACCCAGAAGTCAGCCTCCACTTCCACCCGCCTCAAGCACACCCACGGAAGGGACGGAGAGAGAGTGGAGTGTCAACTTGGGAGGCAGAAACGCCGCCTCGGCGGGCTGTCCTTAAGGCAAACGGGGGAGGCAATGCAGAGCTTATGGGACACGCAGTGTGAGCGGCCCCTAAATCGGCCCACCCACGCGCCACGACCTTACAGACCCTCACTCCCCACCCCGCACCCGACGCTGGGACCCCCAGCCGCCCCTGTAGACCGCCCCAGGATGTGCCCCCCCCCGCCGCCACCCCACCCCCCCCGAGGCACCCCCCGAACCCCCCCATCTCCCAAAACGCAGGGGTGAGAACCGGGGTGAGGTAAGCGAAGACCCCCCCCCCCACACACTTAAGGAGACACCAGAGAGCGAACCGCCCCCCTCAGAGCTGCCACCACTCCCCCCCCAGGTGAGCGCCCCAGCCAACCACCCCACCCGCACCCACCACTCGAGCGAGAAGGACGCGAAGGAGACGGGGTGAAAGGCAAAGAATAATCTGCCGCGCCTATGGCCGCCCCCCTAGCCAGAGCACCAGGAAGGCGCTCGCACACCCCCACGGGAGCGGAGTGTGGGGTAGAGTACCCCGCCACCGCCCCCCCACACCCCCCACGGGGAGGGGAGCCACCCTCAGGCTGCCGCACACAAAGCCACGGTAGGAAGACCGCACCCCGGGCCCAAGCCCCCCGGCTGGGTCCCGCGCCCTTGCCATCTAAAAGACGGAATAGCGCGAAGCCCCAAGACAGGACCCCCCGACACAAGATAGGCTCTCGAACGGCCCCACCCGGGATACCCCCCTGCTGCCACCGTAATCAGGTAAGTGTGACCCGCCCCCCATCAACCACCGCCAGACAGCTCGGCCCGGCCGGGCGCGCCCACGCCGCTCCGGCACAACCTGCCGCACGCCCACGCTCTCACCCCATCGGAAACAATCGCCCACACCAACCCCCCACCCCGCCAATCGAGTGGGGGAGTTTGGGAAGTTGGAGAGAGATGGCGCGTCCGCCAGCAGCGGTCCACCAGCCCCCACCAACGGGCCAACCACCCCCTACCACCCCCCACGCCCCCCACCAACCGTTGCACCCAGCCCCCATCCACGGCCGCCCCCCCACACCGCTACCCCCGCCGCCACCACCCCGACCGAGGGCGAGCAAAGGAAAAGGACTGGGAGAAAACCCAATCCGGAGGGACGAGGACCGTCCTCCCGCCGCCCAATCAGCACCACTCCCGCCCCCCCACCCCACCCCAGGAGCTCCCACCCGCAAAAATACCACATGGAGTCCTACCAAATACCCTTGGGCCTAATACCCCTCCCCCAGCACATACCGTACGCTGAGTAATGTGCCCAATAACTATTTATCCACAATAAAAAAAAGGGATAATACACTATTTGGCTATTAAACACAATTCATATACTGTTAAAATGTAAAGAAAATTGTACTACTCATCAATTAAGAAGTCTCCCCCGTCGCCAGCATCATCCTTGGGGCCGTATGCCAACTTAGAAATAGCACAGACATTTTCAATATCATACACCACTGACCCCTACACCTTATCGGTACTAACCTGAGGTAATTAAGGTGTGAAGCCATCCGCAATGCCTACAACAGTTATGCATACTCCTCAGGTGAAATAACAACCATTGCCTAACACAAATTCCATTAATCATTCCATCTGTAGTGCTCATGCCTCAATAAACATTGCAATTCATGTATACACTGTAGCATACATGAAAATTGCATGTAAACCGCTAGCAATCAACTTAACAATACAATAATGCCACTCAAATCGCCATAACATCACACAAGACGTATATTTATTAATTAATTACAATAAAAACTCACCATCAATGAACTACCAACACATGCAATTACATCCTAAACAATTAACATACCATCCATACCAATTGACACAATGCACTAAAGCTATCCTAACCAGAGAACAACTTCCAAAACATAGTCAAAAGTACCCACACAAATTACAATATAATCAAGCAAGCTTTCCCATATCCTACTGTACTTGGCCTGGAGCCCAAAACTTACATCTGTCTCAATAAAATACATTTACACACTCAATGCACTAGCCCAAGGATTAACATACAGAATTAGACAGTCTTTAAAACAACACTAAATTTCTTACCCTGTATAATATATCTGTCACATACATACGACATCATACACGTGGGGAAGATTATATGCATTCATATTAAAAATAAAAATAAAAGCACACAAAAAACGTACATAAGTACTTTCTTTATTTAACTTACCATTACTTGCCCCAATCCGACTCCCCGTTGAATCACTTACTCCTGAACCAATCCACCCGACACCCATCCACGACACCACCAGGAAACTAGAATCCACATCCCACACAATACCCCAGAACAATCCGACATCTGAACCACCAGGAAGCACGCCACGAAGAAATCCAGAACACAATCCACTGACCAAGCCAGAAAACCAAGAACATCCACGACCATCATAAGTAAGAACATAAAAAAACATCACAAATTAACAACTTAAAATAATAAAACCATGACATCAAGGTTGTACTATTTTAATTCTTAGTGAATCTGTATTCAATACCTTTTCCTGGGTCTTCTTACGTCCGTGCCACGCCCTGGTCTTGCATCTCTCAGGAGGAGTCCTCCTCGCTCGGCATCTGCCTTCAAAATGAGACATTTCGCATAGGCTTTTAATACAGGCCTATGACGTCACATTTGCGTCCATAAAAATGGTTCCCGACGTACCGGCCTGATTGGGCCGTGAAAACCATGTGTTTTGGTGGCCGAATGTAAAAAAATTGATGACAGCACTTAAAGGCAATGCCATCACAGCCAATCAAATGGCTTGCTGCTATTGCCTTTAAGACAAACGTCATGAAAGACACATGGCCGGATCTACAGGTAAGCCAATCCAATCAGAGCGTGGAACTCTCCATCCCACTCTGATTGGTTCATTACCCCATTGGAGTCCTGCCATGTGAGTCATTTCATGACTTTTCTTAAGCTAAAGGCATAGCAGCAAGCCATTCTGATGGCTGTGCTGGCATTCCTTTAGTTGACTTCATCAATATTTTTTACATCGCCAAAAACATGGTTTTTCAGGCCCATCAGGGCCGTAGGGAACCATATGACGACAAATGGCTTCATAGGCCTATAAGCATGTCGTCTCATTTTGAAGGCAGATGCCGGAGAGGACGGCCTCCTCCTGAAGATTGCAAGACCGGGGTGGCACCGACTTCAAGAAGACCCCGGCAAGGTATTTAATACAGATCACTAAGAATAAAACGTAGTACAACCCTTGATTTGTCATGTTTTAATTTTTTAATGTTTAATTTGTTATTTTTTTTCTTTTATGGGTTCCTGTTCCTGGATCGTGTCGTGGATTGTTTTCTTGGATTTCTTCGTGGCTTGCTCTGGATTGGTTTCCTGCACTTGTTCTTGGATGGGTTCTGGTTTGGTTCGTGATTTGTTTCCTGGATTGTGTCGTGGATTTTCTGGATGGTGTCGTGATGGTGTCGTGGATTGGTGTCGTGAGTAGCTGATCAACGGCGTTCGGTGGGGGCAAGTAATGGTAGTTAAATAAAGAATGTACTTAATGTAACTGTTTTTTGTGTTGCTTTTTTTCATGTTTTCATTTTTTACAATGCATATCATTTCTTCCCACTGTATGTATGTCTGTATGTATGTGTACAGATAATATACAGGGTAAGAAATGATAGTGTTTGTTTAAGCTGTAAATTCTGGTATTGTTAATCATTGTGGCTATGCATTGATGTGTGCTAAATGTTTTTATTTTAGACAGATGTAAGTTTTGGGCTTCCAGGCCGTACAGTAGGATATGGAAAGCTTGCTTTATTATATGTAATTGTTGGTGTACTTTTGACTATGTTTTGAAAGTTGTTCTCTGTTAGGATACCTTTAAGTTCATTGTGTAATTGGTATTGATGTATTTTAATTGTTTAGGTGAGTTATGATGTGGTGGTAATTCATTGATGGTGATTATTGTATTAAATAATATACTTCTTGTGATGTAGGCGATTAGTGGCATTATTGTATGTTAACATTGATTTGCAGCGTTACATGCAATTTCATGTATGGCTACATGTATACCACTGTAAATGCAATGTTTATGAGGCATGGAGCCTACAGATTGAATGATTAAATGGAATTTGGTTAGCGCAATTGGTTTTTATTCACTGAGGATGTTATGCCATAACTGTTGTAGAGCACTTGCGGCTGGCTTCACCCCTTAATTACCTTTCAGGTTAGTACCCATAAGGTGATTAAGGGTTCAGTGTTATGTTAATGATATTGAAATGTTTGTGCTATTTCAATATTTGGCAACGGAACCCCAAGGATGATGCTGGCGACGGAGACTTCTTTTGATGAGGTTAGTACAAGTTTCTTTACATTTTAACGTTATTGATAGTGTTTAATAATTGGCCAAATAATGTATTATCCCTATGTGGATAATAGTTATTTGGCACATTATGTACTGTAGTGCTGGGGGAGGGGTATTAGCCCAAGGGTATTTGGTAGACTCCCTGTGGTATTGGGTGAGGGTGGTTGGGGGGCTTTGGGGAGGGTATGTGGTGATGTGGCTACACCCCTTAATACTGTAGCTTAATACCGCTATGGTGATAAGGGGTATGGGGACATTAATTTGGATGTTGTAATTCTGTGTTTGTTTTGCAGAAGGCGGTGGGGTAGGGCAGGATGAAGATGAGGATGCCTTCATCGTGGCAGTGGGACATGGGGGAGTGACTATATGTATTTAAAGTCCTTTATTGTTGTGTATGGTATTGTAAATGGACAACTGCACTATTATCCATTTGTGGATAATAGTCATTCTGCCCATTACTATACTGTATTTATGGGTTAGGTGTTGTTGGGTATATATATATATATATAAATACATATAGTATATTTATAATATATATATATAATTATTTTAATTATTTATTTAATTCGTTATTGTGGGGCTGGGGTTTTTTTTTTTTATTATTGTGGTGTAGTGGGGGTGTGTGAGGGGCTTATCCCCAACGGTGGTGTTTTAGGGCTTGCGGTTGGGTACGGGAGGCCTTAACCCTTCAGGACCGTACGGTATTAACCGCTACGGTCGTGAAGGGGTTAAGTGTGCCCCCGCATCCCCCCCGCAGTCCTAAACTCACACCCAGGGCCAAATACCCCCCTCCCCATCCCCGCTACCCACAATAACGTCTGGCACGGTGGTTACACCCCTTCATTGCCTTAGCGGTTTAGCCGCTATGGTAATGAAGTGGCTTTTAAATGCCTTTTTCCTGCCTCGGATGCATGCCGGGGGGCTCCGGTGCGGGTATCAGCTCGCGTAGACCCCCGGCATCAATCACAGGCAGGAAAAGGGCATATTTTTCTAAGTGTCGCCCTTCGCCGATGCTTCTTCCTTCAGCCAAGTTGCCAACTTTAGTTGGCGGCTGGATTGCCATAAAACTCCATCTGGCCTGCCGATCAGCACGCACAAAACGCTGATCGGGGCTTACTGAATTCAGGCTGAACACAAAGTCCCGATAAGTGGCTTATCGGCAGCCGGGGTGCGAAAAAAATTTTTTTCGGAAAAAGTTGCCGATATTCCCCACTTTCGGGGGCTTACTCAATCATGAGAGGCAAAAAACGTGCTATTAAAAATGCCGAAAAAGCCTTATGGGGCTTTCTGCATGAGGCCTATGTCTCCATTGGACTAAAGAGGACAAAGAAACTTAGCTGTTTTTTGTAAAAATACCCTCTTTAACTACAGATTGTCCCATTTTTACCATTCCTTCCCTGTATGTTTTATCACGATTATTAGCTTTTTGGCACATTTGGGTTTTTGTTACATCACTAATTCCAGGTTAAGTTCATTTACCGTAGTTTTTTTATGTTGATATAGATTTTGCTTATTATGTCATCAGTGTTGGTGTCGTGTTGGATGGGCTGTGACAGAATTTAACTTGATAGACTATGTCGATTGCCAACCTTTACACTCATACATGGGCTTACGTTAACATTGATACATACAGTATGGGTTTTAGTGCACTTATTATCGGCTCTTACTTCCATTTGTACACTGCAGAGCATATTACGTGTTCATTTAGCAGCGATCATTAAAGGCTGCGCAGCGCAGCCCCCCCCACATTATATGGATGCCGTCGGGTTGCCAGTTGCTATAAACGCTGTTGCGCATGTGGCGCATATCGCGTGGAGGTGCCTGAGATGTGTGTTCAGGGACGTTCACATCTGCGCGGCACGATTATGCTACGGCCAGACTTGCGCGCCCCTTGGGTTACCATGAACGCATTCGGTTTTGCATGTGCCGCACCAGCCGACACGCCTGCACAGCTGGATATACACCACTGACCACCACTGATGACGGACTCAGCTTGGGTGAGTCTATTGGTACATGTTAGCATCAGTGCCTTTCATTGGCCTTCAGGCTTTTATGGCCTGTACCTGTATTGTGATTTGTTTTTTTTATATTCAGGTTTTTTTGCACACGGGGTGTGGTATATATGGGTGTTCAGACCAGTCACTTGTATACTGCCCTGAGGAAGGTCCCTCTATGAGGACCGAAACGTTGGCTGCCTGGTGTTCTTAATACACATCTTTTTGTATACTTGCGGTGTGCTGTCTTTTTTCTGTCATCAGAATCCCCCTGGTCACCGCAGCACTAATATATATATACCCTGTCTTCCCATAAAGAAGAACAAAAGCGCAACACTCAGATATAGCAAAAAACATGTTAGCAGTGACAAAACAGCACACTATAAACCCAACGTTTCGTCCTGGCAGGACTGGTTTCTGGTTATCAGTCTGTCCCCTCCTGGAAGTAAGTCCTGGTAAGATTATTCCTGCCAGGAGTTATCATGGGTTTTCCCCACTCACAGTAGCTTCTTGATTGACAGGGAGGCGGTGAGCCTAGGCCTGTTGTGTCCAATCATTGGACTCAAGACCTGGTACCTACTTCCCTTGTACTTAGGAGCTGCACTGCTAGATTTAGTCAGTGCCTCTACCTCCTTGAGAGAGGCGGTCTACCCTAACAATTGTCAGAAGCTTTGTCCATCTGTATTCCTCCCCTAGAGGAGTGGATGGGAGTTCTATACACCTTACTCCACCGGAGTAAAGTAAAGCAGGACTGCTTCAGGGCCCCTTGGCCTGGAGTTGGAGGTCCAGTGTACATCCTAGGGTGAATCCCCACGAAGTGAAGTTGCTGTTGTATGCTGTTCCATCTGCCAGTGTACCAATAAAGTGATCCTGTTCAAATATATTCTTCCTGCCTGAGACTACAATCTATCAGGTGAAGGTAGAGTACGTTCTCCTGCAGGGATTGTCTCTACATCTCTGGGCCCACAGAGATTGAGGCGCTGTCACCTTGAGAAAGAATCAGTACTAGCACCGACCAGAAGCCTGTCCTGTTCTCCTCACAACACCGCAGGAGACTCAGATCTACTTAGCCAGCAGGTATGCACACACAGTTTAGAGGTGAAATCTCCCAGAGAGGGGGAAAACACCATTTTATATATATATATAATTTATATATATATATATATATATATATTATATATAGCTCAGCCCTTGAGAAAGTCGCCTTCTGGTGACGAAACGCTCAGGGACTCTGATTGCGCAATTACTCATCACGACGCTGCGCACGCGCCACGGAGGCCGTAACCAAGCTCAGATTCATACTGCGGCCATTCAAGGTGGAGAGGCGATTCTGGGACCTCGGACTGATTTCCGTCGGCAAACTACACCTCTTACCTCCGGTGAGCTACGACTTCTTCACGCAGCCCTGAGGTTTCATCTTGCGGACCTTTGCAGCCAGAGACCAGATGGTGGTGATTTTATCCACAAAATGCTTTATGACATTTTACTCTTTTGAGTGCGGTTTTCTTTCCCCCCCCCCCCCCCCCCTTCCCTTCCCTTTTAAAATTAATACAGTTTTATGCTTGGGTGTGTCACGCTCTCTTTTTTCTGATATATATATATATCTAATATATATATTATATTTATAAAGAAGGCTAGAACAAAGAAAGAGAGCGCACGCCCCATATCATAATACTCTGATTTTATTAAAAATTAGGAATGATGCAGGCTGGGGGAATCGCACCACAAATAAGGTTTTTAAAAATGCAGTTTGTGAATCAACACCACATCCTGTCTGTGGCCGAGTCACTTCCGATAGCTGGTTCAAGATCACCGCCACCGGATAAGGACGGGCCGTTGTACCCTCTGTATGCTGTTCAAATTCGCTCTCCACTCCGAATGGCCTCTGTAATCTTCCCGCGCTGGTTGGTGAGTGGGTCTCGTGCGCGTGGAGCGGCAGGTCTCTCGTGACTAATCGCGCTTCTCAGTATCCCTGACGCGTTTCGTCACCAATCGGCGACTTTCTCAAAGGGCTAACTAAATATCCGTGGAGGTGGTTTATCCCATGTGAAGCAGCAGAAGATCCCTTGCACACATCCTATCACTCCTATTATGGACTGATCATTGAAGGACTGGTTGATTTTATATTATAACTTTACACTTATTTTTTTTTTTCATTCATATTTTTTCACTTTTTTAGCATTTTTTGCACATTTTTATTTTTATTTTTCACCAACATAATGTATTATTCTATGGTGTTTGTTTTAGTATATTTTGTTTATTATGCTTAGTGATTTAACATTTTTTATCACAAATGTATTTTTTGATTTTTAAACACATTTAGAATCTTACACATTTTTGATATAATATATAGCACTACAGTTTATTTTTACACGTATGTAATGAGTATTTTCTGGCGCACATTTTTGTTTTTTATATATATATATATATATATATATATATATATATATATATATATTAAAACTGTGACCATGCAGCAAGCTTAACCTATAGTTTTAAAATTGGTTTTGAAGCTTAATGGCACTGTTGTGCTCATTTGCATGTCATTTCCCAGAATCCCTTGCTGCTGCAGTGGGAGTGCTGTGTGGCTGGTGGTAACGGTAGAAGGCGGGTTGCAGACCTGCCTAAGACAACAAATGAGATACTTATATTTTATTTTTCATTTGCTTATGCTTTGCTGTGGAGGGTTTTTGTCACTTTTTTTTACTCCACCATAACTTAACTAAGTATATATATTTACATATACATACATATACCATCACTGTCCCCTCTAGGGGCTGGACAGTGAAGTAAGTGTGCTTTCCAGTCCACAAGAGAGCCGCAGCTGCTACTATGAGTTAATCAGCCTGTTCCATAATGAACTGAATGAGAATTGTTTTAAAAAGAAAAGGAAGTTGCCAGACAGAGAGACGGTTTTCCCAGACGAAGGGGGGAGATAGAATTGCCACCAGCTGTGGAAGCTGGTATAGAGACCTACAGAGGATATGTTCTCTGGGCTCACACGTGGGGCTGAGTTCCCTACGAAGAAGGATGACAAGACCGTGCTGAAGCAGGGATGTCCGCGTCCTTGGCATTTACAGGAGGAGAGTTTTCTCTGGGCTCAACGGGGGCTTAGTTCTCCTAGGAAGGAAGGATGACAGTTGTGCAGAAGCAGGGACGGTCTGATCCTATAGGACTAAGATAAGCAAACCTTATTATTGTATGCAGAGACTGTTTTACATTGTTGCATATGCCAGGGCATGTTTGGGCTGGAACCAGCTTAGCTGGCCATGCAGTTAGTGAGGGCGACCGCTATGGTTAGTTAGCTTTGCCTAAAGTGTATAGGTTTATTTGAATTATGTGTTGTTTTTGGATTAAACAGGGACATGGGCCTGTTAGCATTATAGTTTAAAAAAATTCCCTGTAAACTAACCCCCATGTTCGAGAAGTACATGTTTCCTGCCTTCCTGATCTGTGACTACAAAGATGCCAATATGACAACTATATACACCATAATAGATTACAACTATAAAACATTGTTTAGAATTATTAGCTTTTTTTAAATATGAAGTTGGAGGAAAATATTACGTTTGTTTCTAGGTCTAAGTTTTTATCTCTTATTGCTACTGCATGGAATTACTGAATGAGAAGCATGTGTTGTACCCACGATGAGAGTGTCTTGCTATCATTTCTAAGCCATTTAATCAGTGATATACGTACCTTACTATTTGTCCCCACTCAGTAATAAAAGGGAGTCAACCTAAAGTTTAGGGAATTTTACCTCTTGGCAGGAATCAGCAACTCATAAAGGAGTTACTAAAACCATGACTCTATATGCTATTTAGGCACCTTTGGTGCAAGACGACAATAATGACTACAAAATCAGGAAGAACGTGTGTGGTGATGCATTGGCCTCATCGGTTGTATTTTGGGATCTTGGAAGCCCCTTATTTAAGCTACTTTGCTTCTTTTCAAGCCATCTAATACCAGTGTTTTTATCAATAGCCACCGAAGAGACGATGGAAGTCACACACAGTTGAAAGTTCCCATAGCTTGCTTTAACTTCTGGCAGATCAAGAATGCACATTCTGGAACCCTCTCTGACTTACCACTAACCCATTCCCAATGCAACACATGGTCCCGACTGATACCAAAATAAGACTGAAGAAGT
Source organism: Ascaphus truei (assembly GCA_036426205.1). Classification (NCBI taxonomy): domain Eukaryota; kingdom Metazoa; phylum Chordata; class Amphibia; order Anura; family Ascaphidae; genus Ascaphus; species Ascaphus truei. The sequence continues at coordinate 9,985 of WSYH01009016.1, read as the reverse complement.
AGGAATGATCAGCCTGAAGTAAGTACAAGACACATTAATAAATGCTGTGCCTAGAATTAAAGTAAGAACGCTTTAGTGGTGTATTAAGTGGTAATAATTTTTCTATTTACCAAATTTGCAGTTGTACACAATGATTTTTTCATCACCCTGACCGCATTCTAGTATTGTGACAAGAGTGGTCGTTTGGTGCATAGGCTGTGGTGCAAACATTGCTGGAGCGACTTTCAGAATGGGTATCGTACCTGAATAGTTTTTCCAAGAAAGTACTTGATAGGCAGTCTCAGCTCAGTTGGTGCGTTTGGGTCAACATCGGATATGTGGGCATTAGTTATTCATTCGTCATCAGAGGTTCATTGGGGAGTTCTGTTAGCACTAGTCTTCTAAAGCTCTACATTCTGAGATGGTCTACGGAAAAGACACCAGGTGATGGTATTAGGTAGGTCTCTGTGAGCTTTGGGATGGGGTATTAGATGTTCAAGCCCTAATTTGAAAATCTATTCGACTCCTAAATTAAGAACACAATGTTAAAGTTGCATTGATGAGTTATACCAACATAAAATGTGAAAATAACTAAAACAATATGTTGTTTTCTCCTTATTAAAATCTTTTAAATCATTTAGTTGTATTCTTATTTCATGTTTCTTAATAATTACGCACAATATCAATTTTCACCTGTGATTCTCTGAATACTGTATGTATGTGGTTTGGTGATATAGCCGCTTTCTCCTGTAAGTCATGTACCCTCACTCTCTCTGTCAGGGGCCACATAAAGGTAAAGATGGAGAGAGAGGTCTTAGCCAGTACAACGTGGGGCTTGTCAGGGGGGGGGGGCACATTGTGATTTACACCATAGGAATTCCTTTGAAAAGTGATGTGCAAAAATCCTAATAGGTGGTCTGATTGATAGGTAAAAGGTTCCTCCATACACTGGTATTGGTTCATGGTTTTAGTCCTAAAGGGACGCACCTTTAAATGTGATTAGTATATATGTGAGTCCTGCGGACATTGTCAGTTTTAACCAATGTTGGCTGAGTTTTTAGCAAAACTCTCTTAGTCATTTTCATTACCTCTCTAAATCCCTTTTAAGTAGAAGCCAAAGTTATACTGTAGCATCACCAGGCCCGTTTCAGGAAGAGCTTTTCTATAACCACCACCTTCTAAATGTTCCTTTTGTTATAGGGTCCACGTAGAAAGTCTTTAGTGGGAGATATATGAGTCTTAGGTTAGGATTAGTACTTAAAAGAGCTTTTAAATCTTGAGGTTCATTCCTGTCTCCGTAAAAATTAATAGATTCATTCTACACTAATATGCGATATTGGGTCTGTCATATGGTAACGGGGCGGATGAAATATTGAACCTTAATCAACCAAAATAAAATCAGATGGAACATCAGTCCGGTTCAATGTGCAAGATAATATTGTGAAATAAAATAATTTTGGGTCTCAGGTGCTTTCACTATACTATGTATGGCACTTTTACTTGAATAACACTAAAAATTCCCTAAATAACACATATCTAGTACACCTTTCAATGATTGCGTCGACAAGGACTTGTGGGTAAGATTTAACTAAACCATGCCTTATGCAGGGGAGCGCAAAACTTTTTTAGATTAAGTTAGCGATAGGATTGAGGGACGGCTGAGAGGGTAGAATCCCTCCTTGTCCCCTCCTGCTCCACCTCCAGCGTCTCGCGCCCCCGGCACTTGTTTGGCGCGCCAAATGCGCGGCGTTTGGTCATGTAGTGAGCCTTTGAACATGGAGACTGATGTGTGACGTCACTCTGCATGCAGCCGTGGTGTCTTTGATGCCGCTGCCATAGCGACAGGTCACAGCAATCCCCGAATCATGGTAATTGAAGTGTTGCAGGGCCTCACTGCGCATGCCCGACTAATTTAATTTTATTGCCTGGGGGAATAGCGCGGTAACGCTCTGCGAACGTCCCCTCAGAAAATATCCACCCGCCCTGGGGGGGGCCTTGGTCCCCACTTTGCGCACACTGCCTTAGTGGCTGAATAGCTATTTCTATGTTTGCAATGAGTTAGAGATAGTTTGAATTCCGCCCAAACCTGTTCCCTGATTTTTCGTTTCATTCAATCACAACAACCAAAACGATTTTGCGGTGTAAAATCCTCAAATGATTTGGGTATGTTTCAATCCACACGCGAATCATCAAAACCAGCCATTGATACAACCCTTGAAATATTTGAAATCCGAGGTATGGATTTCTACTAATCCGTCCACAGGTTGCGGAATCTGTCGAGTGTTTTTGATAATAATATACAAAAATTCGCACAAAGTGAACCTGCCCTTTTTGAGTTGATCCGCTAATACGCGAGCCCCAGACCAAAGACGCGGCCGTCCACCACAGATAGGCAAATCCGCAACAATAAAAATCGCCCATCTTCTAGCACCGGTTAGTAATATTTCGATCAACAGTTAAAAATACTGTGGATAATATTTGTATTTTTTTGCAATTTATATCTTTTATATTTGTGTGGCGCCAATATTCCACAATTAATTATCATGGTAGACTACAATTACATTGTAGAGAAAGCTCCGGCTGCAAATTGGGACAACACGCTGGTGCATAAACTGTACCAATTTATCAGGCAAAATTTTTCCCTTGAAAGATATGGCATTTTTTGTTTTCTAATACATTTGTTTAACTTTTTTTTTGCTCCCCCTTTTGCAGCCTGAAACTATGACCCCTACATGCCTCCAAGTAACAACAAATATTTGTCCAAATCTTTTACTTAGTCCTATTAGTCCATAATGGTGAGTTTCTCTTTAAGGAAAAACATTGTCATTTAAACCTATGGATGTGTCGGTGTTGTTTATTAGTCTGTTGAAGAATGCCTCCTCTGTATAGTAACCCTTAGTGGAGTGTGTCAGGGGATCTAGAGTATCTTGGCCAACATAAGTTGCCCCAACTTAAATGGTCTGCTGTTCTGTTAGTAACATGCAGACGAATTGGATTTGTAATTAATCAGTGGTTAACTCAGTGGAGTTTACGTTGGTTAACAAATTATTTTTAAAATACACAATTGTTTTTAGAGCCTGTCAAACCAGCCTGTTTTGATAGGACTAGGTTAACTAAGTCATCGTCTGTGGTGCTAGAGATGGGATGCAAAATTGGCTTACATCTGGGTTAAAATCCATGATGGCCACTAAAAGTGGAATTGTTAGTTTGGAATGATTGAGATGCGGCCGCCTGTTGTGGGGGAGTTGGGTTTCCGCCGTGCAAGAAAATCTTACATTCTGTGAATATTGCCTGTGCATTACAGAGAGAGGTGACAAGCAGGTCAGAATTTACTTGAGGGTTAATATTAATATAAGATATATTTGCCCTTACACCTATTGCCAAGAATGAAAACAAATACCTATTTGTAACCATGTGTAATAGAACTGCTATGAACTGAGCCATATTCTCGACGCTAAGGTGCAGATAAGACGGTATAGGTTGTTGGGGCGGGTCCTGCCCAAAATAGAGCATTAAGCTTTCAAATATTAGATCATGCCATGTATTGTTTAAGTAACACAGACGACAACAGGTTGAAAGAATGGCATGTGTTCTCGTGGATTATAGTGAAAGGGCTGTCGTTGCTTTGGGGAGAGCCTTTTATACACTGAACCAACGTTTTAAGTGCAAAGAGGTTTTTTTTTTTTCTTACTCCTAAAAATGTCCAACCATAGCTGATTACCTTTACACAAGTGGTGGCTTAGCTGTTTTAAAAGGTGGGCAAGAATAGTATATAAATCTCGATCTCCCCCAAGGAATTTAAGAATTATATTTCAATAATGGGCTGTCCCATGCTGAACACTTAAATCTCAATTTTCCACTCAAGATTCCTATGGGAAAAGATCAAACATTGGTTTGACGCTAACATAAGTTAGATTGCATTGTCTTTTTATTTTGAACAAAGACCTGTCTGAATTTATTGTAACTGTATGTTCTTGGTGGTAGCACGCTTTTCCCTTTTCCCCCACCCTAAGTGAATCATTAGCACCGTTGGTATTCCTGTTCTGGTGCCATACCTGTTAGTATAACAGAATTGCGGCTGAGATAGGGGGGTCGGGGGGCGGGGCGGGGGGGGGGGTATAGTGAGGCTCGGAATCAGCTCTAATAATGGTTCCGTCTGTCCGCCATCAGGGGGCGTCCGGTCCAGCCCAGGGGGGAACCTTGTCGCCGGCCAGGACTGAACTCACTAGTCACGTCCTTTTAGTGTTCACTCTCCAGACGTCACAGACCAATAGAGGTTGTATATACTGGGTTTAGATTATTGTTGCCAGGTGTACATCATTAGCATGGGTCTATTTCCCTGAAGGCAGTACCTGAGGGGGGGCGCGGTGACTGTGGGACTGGGGGACTGATGTTTTGCGTCTAGTGCTCGGGTAGAGGCAACGTTTTGCATATCCTGTTGTGGGTCTGTGATGTCGTTTTTCGTGTGTACCGTTGAATGTGATCTGTAAGCCGAGTCATAAGTACGTTCTTGTGCGAGGAGTCATGGGGAGCTATTCGTTATGTCGTCGGTGTTGTTTTCTTTTTGGGGGCCCTTGAGGGTTGGGTGAGGGGGCTGCGGTTCGGAGTGCAAAATGGAGACCTAGTAAGGGTGGAGAGAGGATCGTGGGGGGATAGGTTGTCAACGCACCGGAGATACTTTTGGCCTGTCGCAGGTGGTAGAATGAGGAGGTGACACGGCACGTGACGGTTCATGAGGGGCTTGTGAAGGGGAATGGAGGCGTGGCACTGTCTCGATTTCGCCTCATATCGCACTTATGTGGTTCCCTTTGTCCAAGTACAATCGCTATGGCATCGCCAGTTGGAGGGTACGGGGGTTGTGAGCATTGGAGCCTCGTTGTGGGTCGGGAGGGAGGAGTCCCTGCATGTTTGACTGTGCTGTGGGCTATCGGCGCTCACGCTGCTGATCTCAGCGGCCAGGGCCTTTGTCATTGTTCTGCTCTTCTGGTGTCGTGGGCGTTTAGTGGTGGGGTTAGGGCTAGTGTGTAGGTTGAAAGAGGTCTTCCGTCGCTGAACCGAGTGGGGTTCTAGATGGGGTAGGGGTAGGGGGGTCATACAGCTATGTGTGCGATGGTGCGCGTGTTCGTGTTGGCTTTCAGTGTCTTCGGCGGAGAAAGGGGTTCATTTGTGATGTCGTGAAGACAGGTGTGAGTAAGGTAAGAGACTGCTTCTAGGTAGACTGGGGGATTCACTTGGTATACGAGCTGGTTGTGCACTGTGTGAGCATCTTTCCGGAACCCAGACTCGGTGCGAAGAGGAGTTTACTCCAATTGAGTGCGAACACTTGCCAGTGTTAGTCTTTTTGGTGTGGCGGCAAAAAAAAAATAAAACAAAAAAGCTGATTCATTGCAAACAAGTAAGGTAAATTTAGTGTGAAACTCATTTGAATTGCGCCTTGTGAAGGAAAAGTGAGTTGGCTAGTTAATACGTGTTTATTAACCCTGGTTGCATATATACTCAGGGTGTTGCAAAGTTGGGGCGCGCCCCACAGGGGGAGCTAGGCATTTTTTTTTCTGCTGCGGTGGCGTTGGTGGTTATTTTAGTGGACCTTTGGGGCAGGATCGAGGGAAAAGTGGTGTGGGTGGTCGCAGTGGTAGATAGCTGTGGGTACTGTATAACCTTTGTCCCACTATACAGTTTCACGCACTCACAGTGTGCCTACCATGAAGTATCATACAAACCAATAAGTCACGTTATGTGTTGTATTGAGATCACAATTGCCTTCATTTACTAATGCCTAGAGCCCTTAGAAAAAAATCAGGTATTTTTAATCGAAGTGATTAAAAAGATTGTCTACAAATGTGCACGACGTTATTTATGAGAACTTGAACATAAGGTCATTTAATCTGCTTTTATTGGTATCTAAGATATCTTCAAGAAGCTATTTGTTCTAAAGGGTCTTTATTCCAGGTATGGGTCCTTTGTATTTATACTTTAACTAAACACAATTTAATATTTTTTTTCATTAACGGCATGAGGTCTATTGACTCATATAAGAGTCAATAACTCTGTCATGTCACAATAAATATTGTAAGCTTGTTTAAAGTAGAGATTTACTTTGTCTGCTACAAAACTAATTAGATTTAAGATAGGACCGTACTCTCAAGTGTTGGCTGTACCATAGGAATTTTTGAATAGCTCTGCCCTCATTGGCACTGTAACAATTCCCTTAGGGGAAGAAAAAAGTGATGGTATTCTGATTTTTACATCTGTTTTTCAGAATAAGAACTCTGAAGCAGTGACAACGGCAGAAATACACGATGAAAAGATAAAGAGAACAATTATTTCAGTCCATAGATTTTTCCTCATAATACATCGGTGAAATAATCCAAGAGTTTACGAAGTTGTGTTTGATGACTAATACTTATAGCTACAGCTGTAAATTCCGGGCATTATTGAAATCCTGCTCCTGTATTGGGTTAGATTCTGGGCATTTATTTCACTCCAGTAGATGCCCGAAATTTTGGGCAACTGGCCAAATCACCTTTCAGAGATGGCAGTGAAGGTGCGCTGAGAGAGAATTTGAAATAAAAACTGTATCATGGAAATATCTCTCCGGTCCCAGATACCCGCTGCTCTCCATTCCTCTCAACACAGCACAGCAGCACATGGCAGTGCTCATCTCACACAGTTTGCTAGTTGCTGTGAGAAGCTGTGGCCAGGTCCTACTACTTGTTACTTGCAACAAAGTAGTATTTCCTCCACAACTTGTAGTAGCTCTGCTAAGGTCATTTTTATCTGTGTTTTTTTATTTAAGTTTTGAGTTAAATCCCCAATTCTCTTCCCCATCTCCCCTTCACCCACCTCTCCCCTCCCCGCTTCTCCCCTCAACTCCCCCAATACCCCCCACTTGCTCCCCCCTCAACTCCTCCTCCCCCTCCCTCACCCCTCTCCTCCCCCTCTCATCACTCCCCTCAATACCCCCCTTCTCCCCCCGTCATCCTTTCCCCCCTCAAACTCCGCCTTCCTCCCCTACCCTCACCCCTCTCTCTCCCACCCTCACCTCTTCTCTCTTCGGCCCCCCACCTTTCTTCTTCGCTCTTCACCTTCTTCCTCCCTCACTCTCTCTTTCTTCCCGACCCCCCTCACCTCTCTCTCCTCCCATCCCCACCTCTCTCTCCCCCCCTCACCTCGCTCTCCCCCAGCGCTCCCCTCACCCCGTGTCCTTTCCCACCCCCCACACCCCTCACCATTCTCTCTCCTCCCACCCCTCACCCACCTCTCTCCTTCCACCCCTCACCTCCCTCCCACCGCCCCCTCACCTCTCTTTCTACGCCCCCCCTCTCTCACGCGAGAAATTTCGACTCGGGGGCTCCCCGGCCGCCCCGTCCACGCGCTACAGGGGGGGTCTCTCCTCAGCCCCTGCCTCAGCCCCACGCTCACCCCTTCTCCTCTCTCCCCCTCACCTCTCTCTTCCTCCCCTCCTCCCCGCACGTCGCTCCCTCTCTCTCCTCCCCCTTCCTCACCGAAATCTTCCCCCAACCTCACCTCTCGTCCCTCTCCTCCGCACCCACCCTCACCTCTCAACACCCCTCTCCCTCTCACCCCCCCTCATCTCTCTCACCCTCTCACCCCTCACATCTCTCTTTCCTCGCCCCCTGCTCACTTTCTCTTCTCTTTCCCCCTCACCTCTCTCCTTCCCCCCTCACCGCCTCTCTTCTCCCCCCTCCACCTCTCTCCATCTTCACCCCCCCCCCCCGTTCCCCTCTCATCTCTCCCATCCTCATTTGCTAATTTACTTCTTTGCACTACCAGGTGCATCAGCGCAGTTTCCGATTTATATATTATACAAAAGTGTCTATTAATGTTGAAATAAACCTACTTTTATCCTATAATAGGAATAATCGCACCCTCAGACACAGGGCATTACTGACCAAAAATGCCCTGGCTGGGCTTAAAGTCCCTAGCTTGCCGGTAATGTCCTGTTCTTCCTGGGATTATTACTTAAATCATGTAGCTACTTTAATATATTCCTAATTGACAGCTCAGCCTTGTGGAACCACATATTTTGCTACAGTATTCACCCTTTTTGACATACTAATAATGTTGTCTCAAGGAAAGCCTTTAAATAAAGTGGCTTTCTAAACCTACTATAACTAACTGTCCATGCCTGTGCACATAAACCAAACTTACTTAAACATGGTCATAATACTTTATAAAATAAGAATTAGAGATAATAAGTGTGATTTTTCGTAATTTAGTTTCAGCAAGTGTCAATGTGAACCAGTGAGAGATTGTGATGTGAGTGCAGTTCTGTACATTACAATGTATTTTATGTATGAAATAATTTTTTAATTGGAGAAAGGAAGAAATTTATCTCATCTCCCCCCTCCCCCCCCCGCCCCCCCCAACCTGAAATAAACTATTGTTACTTTTTCGGTGGCGTAAATATAATAATACTACCGAACTGTCAAAAAACTCTTTCTTTTAGAAAACATAGTGTAATTTATTTAGACCACAATCACTGCTCCTACACCAACCACCGAGAGGAGACTGTCTATAAGATAATTTGTTCAGGCTGTGCTATTAAGTGGAATTTGAAGTTGTAATATTTAGGTGTTTTGGTGTTAACAGTTAATATTGTCTGGCGGACACTGTTGGTGCTTTTTGATGTCACCACATTTAAATAGAACACACGCTTTAAGCAGCCGGCTGGTTAGCCTAACTTCATTTGAAGCATGGATGATTTCCGTAATGTCCCCACTAAAAACATCTTCGACGATTGTAGCGAAATTAGGATTGTGGGTGTCATAGTTTCGATAGTCGTGTAAGTTTTTTGGGTGTGTTTTTCTATCATATAGCCTGTTTTTTATTTTGTATGTCAGAATGTGTGCACATTATAACCTCGCAAAATTAGAGCTTATTCAAATGGAAAAAACATTTTTTTTTCTAAATGCCGTTAACGCAACGGAAGTTGGTAAGAAAGTCTCTTGTTTTGTTTGCGCTGTTAAACATCTTAGTAAAACTGTAGTGTCGACGAGTTTCTAAAACAAATCTGGGCATACACCAACAAGACCCATCTACATGCGGGTACATGCTGCACATTTCAGTGACATTTCGGGGGTTGCGCTGTGATATACTAATGGCGCCATCGGATTACCACGGGTGTGGATCCCTGCAGTCCCCATTCATTTGACCCCTGCTTGTGTTAATCCCGACGGCCTTAGTCTCTGCAGAAATGTTCACGGAAAGTTGCAGCCAAAAAAAATTTGGACCCGCTGTACCTGATCTTGTTGGTTATTGCCCAGATTTTCCAAGTCAGCTTAGAATCTCGTCGCGCACTGTACATGGATTTGCATCAGTTTTTTTTGCAGAACTGATCTGACTTCTTACCTTTAACTTCAAGTTAATGAAGTATCGAACTCTTTTAGTATTCTTCGATTTCTAATTATCCAACACCATAGGTTTTCAGTAATATTTAAGAAGTCATGTCACCTCTACAACAACTAAAAAAAAGTTTTTTACAATCAAATTGTTGAGGAATGTTTACAATTGCCACGTTTTAGGGGGATTAATTTATACATTCTATAAAGGAAGATGACAGATTGAAGATTTTTTTTTCTCAAGAGCCACATACAATGTGTTGCTATCATTATTCAGATTCCTCTTGCCACAAAAGGACCCCCATGTCGTTCCAACTGAAGCTGCTGCGCTCTGAATTTCGTTCACCATCCTTCTGGAACACTTCCAATTCTCCTACCGACACACGAAAACAAGACATGTGCTGACCTTTAACGGAAAAAAATTGCGCCTTGACAACAGCCACATACAAATCCCTCTCTCCTTTTCTTTAACAAATCCTATATTGCTGTTGGCCCATAGAATGAGATTGAGTAAATTAAGCTTTGTAGGCAACAAATTGATGTTCCCTTCTAAAAAAAAAAAAACAAAAAAAAAAAAACATTGTTTCCATAATTGCTTATCAGGTGTCGTTTCTAATGTCCTTCATCTCCCATATAGCGTGACT
>WSYH01009015.1:0-27206 GCA_036426205.1 Ascaphus truei | reverse complement strand
CCAAAGCCCAGGATATAAAGGGCGGAGATCCAATCACAGGAGGAGGGTGTGTGAGTATTCCTCCAATGATGGAGCACAGGGCAGAAGCTGCAATGAGAAGCAGCACATGTGCCATTGATTGCCAGAGGAAGCTTTTGCAACTGCAGAAGTCTGCAAAAGCTATAATCAAAGCCAGGAGTGGATTCCTTACATACTGCGCGCGCACGCACAGATTGTGTACTGACATAGGTTGAACCGTGAAGGTATTAGACTTCAAAGACAACAGCTCGCAAACGCCCCCATGAGTTTTTACATGGCATTGCAGTATTGCAGACAGCGAGAATAAAATGCTTAAATCACGGGCGCGAAAATAACGCAATACACTCTGGGCGAAAACGACACAAAACCGCACATAACCGGGATAATCTGAAATTCGCGGAGCTAGCCGAGTTAGAATAAAGGCTGTCGCCACTGTATATAGAAGTAGTGTGAGTGTATATATAGAGTGTAAGCTCTTCGGGATAGTAACTCTTTCACACTGATTACAATGTTATATATAGAAGTAGTGTGAGTGTATATTGTGACGGTAGGGTGTAGCCGGCCTTCATTAATAGAGGTGGAGCCCGGCTGGCTGCCCCTGAAACTGTATGGCAAGGGCTGAGAGTGTCAGCTCTTGGGTCTAATATTGTACCTTACTGTGTTGCCCTGTAATTCAGTTCCCCTTATACTGTCCCCCATAGGGTTATAAGCTAGGAACTGTGTGTGTGGGGTAACTATGTAAGCCCAGGAGGCCAGTTAAGGCATTCTATGTCTATTCCCTTTGATTCATGGTCCCGTAGCTGCCTGTGCAAGCTTCTAAGTGGGTTACCTTGTCGGGCTGGGTGGGTATGTATGTATGTATTGTGACAAACGGCTTACTCCGGGGCTCCGTCGTTTGTCCGGGACTGTTTAAAACACGGTACTTTTGCAGTCTTACACAAATGAACAGAAAGATTGAACCTGTTTGGGGAAGAGGCTTCTCCCCTCTGTAGTTCAGCAGCCTTCCAGCCTCCTGGCTCTTGTGGGGAGACCAGAGCAAACAGGAAATCAGTCTTTCATACCCTTTATTGGAGACATGTGTAAAGGTTACAAACAGTGGATACATCATTTCAATACATTGTACAGTGGAGTCATCGGCACATGACCGCAGAATATATCGAATGTCCCAATAATCTTTTTTCTGGTTTTTTAGTATAAAAGAGGGGGAGACATAGGGTGGGACGATAGATGGGGACGACTATAGGAGGGTAGGGGGGGGAGGAGGGGGGGGGGGGCAGGGTAGGGTATCTCTCTGATCCATTCCTATCCCTTGTTTTTAGTTAATAGTTGGAATCTGGGGCAGAGGCAGGTCGTCTGAGTGGGGCCAGGGCTCCCATGTGTTGTAAAATTGGGGCATTTTTTGTTTCAGCATGGCCGTGAGTTTTTCCATGTTCCTAACCATGTTTATCCTATTCACTACTGTCCTTCTTGAGGGTGCCTTAACTTGCTTCCAGGCCGCCGCAACTGAGCATCTTGCCGCCGTGAGTATGGCTGAGGTCAGCCTGGCCGTGGGGGCCGGGAGGTCCTCTATTGGTTTACCCAGAACGTATGTCAGGGGGTCCAAGGGGACCTCTAGGCCCAGGGTATCGTCCAGGAGTCTCTGGATTGTAGCCCAGAACCTCTGGATCTCTGGACATGACCACCAAATGTAGACCAGTCACCCTTTTGTCCACACTTCTCTCAGCATAGTTCAACCGTGCCGGGGAAGATCTGGCTCAGTCTACTCGGGGTCAGGTACCACTGAAATAGTATTTTATAAATGTTTTCTTTTGTTACTGTGCATATTGAGGTTTTGGAAGCTGCTTCCCAGACGTTCCCCCAGTCCTCCAGATCCATTGATGTGTTAAGGTCTGCACTCCATTTTTGCATGTAGGTATGTGTGGGTAGGGGGAGGGAATTCTCGATTATTCTGTAGATTCCTGAAATTAGTCCTTTTTGGTACTCTCTTATACGACAGAGAGATTCAAATCTGGTCAGCGGGGGAAATTTCGAGGTCGGGGATAGAGCTCCAAGGAAATGCCTTATCTGTAGGAATTTGAATATGGGAAGATTGGGGTCTGTAAATTTAGTTTTGAGCTCTTGGAAGGACAGAGCTTCTTTATTCTCCAGCAGATCCGCAACCATGCTAATGTCTAGGTCCTGAAATTGACCAAACTGGGCTCGGGAGCACCCAGGAGGGAATTCTGGGTTCCCAAGTATGGGGTTGAGTTGGGAGGGGGATGAAGTTAGGCCGTATTCCCTCTGTTCTTAAACCATGTGGACCACGTGCATTTCATTGCTCCTAGCTCTAGCCTCTGGGGTCATTTTTCTTTGTATTCTTGGGACCATAATAGCACTGGAAGAGGGATGGGGGCTGCGTGGTGGGTTTCTATTTCTAGCCAGCAAGCAGAGCTCGGTGGGTTGTTCCAAACCACTGCTTGCCTAAGCTGGGCTGCGTGGTAGTATCTAACCACGTCAGGGACCCCTAGTCCGCCTCTTGTCTTTGCGGACAAGAGTACCGATCTCGGGACTCTAGGTTTACGTTGTTTCCATATAAAACGTAGGATCTGTGATTGTATATTTCTTAATTCGGCTAGGGGGACTGGGATTGGGAGAGTCTGAAAATAATACAGTAGGAGGGGGAGGATATTCATTTTAGCGGAGATGATTCTGCCAAACCAGGAGATCTGGTATGTGTTCCAAGCGTCTAGGTCTCTCTTGATTTGGTCATATAGGGGGGGGGGGTAGTTTGCTTTGTACAACATGTTGTACGAGCTAGTGATTTTTATTCCCAAATATTTTATGTAGGAGGAGTTCCACTTATACTTGTAATTTAATTGCAGAAGCTTCCAGATGGGATCAGGGAGGGATATGTTCAGCGCTTCAGATTTATCCATTTTTATCTTATAGTCTGAGACCTGGCTGAATTGGTCTAGTAGTTTCTGTAGGTTAGGGAGGGAGATGTGTTGGTCAGCTAGGGTCAGAATAACGTCATCCGCGAAAAGGGATATTTTATAGTATTTATCAGCGATTGTTATGCCTTTGATGTTTGGGTCGGCTCTGATTTGAGATGCTAGTGGTTCAATAGAGATCGCGAAAAGCAGGGGGGAGAGGGGGCAGCCCTGTCTGGTTCCATTTCTTATATGGATTGGGTTGGATTGTCCTCCCGGGAGTTTTAAATATGCGGTGGGGTTCTGATAAAGGGCTCGGACACCCTCGAGAAAGGGGCCTGAAAAGCCGAATTTAATCATGGTTTGGTCGAGGAAGGTCCATTTGATCCGATCAAAGGCCTTCTCGGCGTCTAGGCTAAGAATCATGGCCTGGAGTTTATTGAGATGCACGTGGTCAATTATATCAATGATTTTACGGGTGTTGTCAGAGGCCTGTCTTCCTGACACGGGGGAAAGAGGAGAGAGGGGGGGAGCAGAGTAGAACCAGCTGGGTCGTCTCTTTAATGGTTCCACTCCTGCGATAAATTCAGACATATGACGCTCATGAGCTAAATACATTACTTATGCATAATTAGTAACCAGAGTCAAAACACCAGGGTAGTGATAGTGTCATATACAGGAGTGTATACTTGTTGGTCAATGCTGTCTGTATACCTGTTGTCGCTCTGTTTGCTTATATGCTAGGTGTCACATTAATAAGCCTGTAGCCTGTAACTGAGTATCAATTTGTTGGGCTTTAAACAGTTTATGCACGTTTATGTAATCAGCCACATTCAAGGAAAGGACACCAAATCTCTAGGCAGGAGACAATGTTAGTTGTATCTGAATACTTGTAAGTAATGTGTTTAGCTCATGAGCGTCATATGTCTGAATTTATCGCAGGAGTGGAAGGGGTTAATCTCAGACATTAGTCACTGTAGATATCACTAAGGTCTACACTATACCCAATCCTTACTCCAATTGCTCCTCCTAGGGGTTTAGTTCATACCTATATTTTATCCATTTGAGTGTAATTATTATTAGAAAATATGTACAGTAATAAAACTTTTTTGTTTTTTGCGCCGCCTTTCCTTTTTAGTTTCTGGTATAGGGGATTTTACCTTATAGCCTAAGGAACATATACGCTTGGTTTAGAGTGCATCTTTAGGGGTATCTTTGAACTTTTTCGTTCATCTTTTCTAACATATGTATTAACCCCCATTGCACCTACCTTTTTAAGGACCTCTTGGTTTAATAGGTGAGCAGTTCTTTACTAACCTTTTGTGCAATAGTTTCTTTATCAATGTCCAGCTCTTCAGTGAGACTGTGTAGTTCCTTTCTGGAAACTTCCAGGTCTGTGCGGCAGCTGTTGGTCTCATGATGTGAGGCATCAAGCTCTATACGAAGAGTGTGAACCTCTTGCTGGAAGTCTGTCATCTGCTTCAGTGCCTTCTCATACTTCCGCTTTAGCGTAGCCACCATTTTAACAGATTGGCTCTGCTTTTCATCCATGGCGGAGATAGTAGCCTTTGCAGTATCTAGCTCAGTCTTGAGATTCTCCAATTCGGTCTTGGCCGCAGAATAAATTGCGAGCACAGTCTTCTGTAGCTCAGCATTATTTTTTCTCTCTCTTCCTAATTCTTCACAGAGCAGATCACAGTCATGCCTGGCAATTTTCAGGGCGTCTTCAGGGCTGGTCAAGGGATCATCACTCACTGGTTCTGGCTCCGCTTCCCTGGGATGACTAGCTGAGGGTTCCTCACTGTTGGCACCAGACAGACACTTCTTTGGGGTACACGACTTCTGCCTTGGGCCCTCTGGATATTCGGTTAACCGTGGGACGAATTCTCCATTTTCTCTAGGCTGCAGGGCAACTCGGTCCCCCCTTCGCCTGATGCGCACTCTGTAATGCCGGAGAGTGCGCTCCCAGGACAAATGACAGTCGCCTGAGTGCGGGGTGCCTGCAGGGCAGCGGTGGCACGTCAGGGATGACAGGGAAGCCCCAGAACCACGGGAACCAGGAGAGGCCGGCAGCGAGGATGTCCCACGGCAGCGGGAGCCGTAGGAGGTAAGGGGGGTCACGCTGCGACTGTCGTGACCCCCGAATCCTCACACTAATTTTGCATTGTCCACTTCTTCCGGCACTCCTCTGATCTGCATATTATTGTGTCTTGACCGGTTCTCCGTGTCCTCCAGTTTCTCAAAGATTATTTTAATTTGGGGTTTTAGCTCATGGATTTCCTGGGCCTGGTTTTCTTGAGCATGAGAGGTTGTATCTACCTTCTCTTCCACGTTGGCAATATGATCTCCTATAGACACTATATTGTCTTTGAGACTGCAGTGGATGCTGTGTATCTCAGAGTGAAAAGAGCTCCACCGGACCAGCTGTGAGATGAGGGCCGGATCTTTTCCTGGGAGTGTATCTGTTTCTCTCCTGGGCTTTGCATGTACGGTAGACAGTTGGCATCTCATTTCTCAAGGTTACGTTTAATAAACCACATTCACCCCACCGTGCAGCCACCTAACTAAAGCCTGGTGCACGGGGGATCATGGGAGGTGTAGTTCTGGGGAAGTCGTGAGTTGCTTTATTCCGCTCTTTGTTTTTTTCCCCAGGATTTGGATTTTGTTTATTCCAGCGGAATCCTGTTGCGCGATTGGCTGCCATGCGTCACATGTCTCAGGCTTCTCAGGCTCATGGGACTTGTAGTTCCCTGCTAAACCTGTCTCTCTGGGCTGCCGCAAGCGCCTTGCGCATGGCCCCTGCGCAACCTGACATGGCTGCTGCCCTGCACATGCGTGAACCTTGCGCAAGATGGCAGCAACCTGCTACGGAAGCCACCCGCGACGGGATCGCCCTAGCTGCAGTAGCTTCTCTTTCCCAAGCTGCCCTGTATCTCATCCTCCCCATCGGAGCCCAAGGGGAAGCCCCAACCACCGCGGAGGTTAATGTCAGAAAAGCTAAAGGTAATAACCCAGAGGGGGACCTGGCTACAACCACAATAAACCACCTAAACGGCATCCAAAAAGACTCTTTAGCAGAGATATCCTTAATCCTGTCTCTCCCTCTTCTGTTACAGGGCACACATTGAGTGCCCTTAAATGGGAGAGATGAGGGGTCTTTATTATGATGTAAAATATAGTGTCTTGGCACGCTATGTTTAGTGTAACCAATTTTGATAATCCTCACATGTTCCCGTATCCTTATTTTAAGAAATCTTTTTGTACGACCCCATATTGGAAGCCACAAGGGCGTTCCAAAAGATATACTCTGTGGGTAGAATTGCAGAAAATGAAGTCACTAATATCAAAAGACTCTTTAGTAATTTTAGACTTGAATTGGTTTCTTATTGGATGAAGAAATTTACATATTGAACATTTTCCACACGCAAAATTCCGAGGGTCTTATTGATGTGGATATTCTTAGGTACTTTGATTTTAGGTTTAAGCATAGTCCCTATCCATATTTTTAACCGTCAAAAGATCATCATTCAGTTTCTTAATCGGATATCCGCTTTGGACAAATCTCTGAAAAAGTTTATTCGACTGCATTTCAAAGTCCTCATCCATACTACAGTTTTCTCTTAATTCTCATAAATTGACTGACAGGGATATTATTTATCCAAGTCTACTTATGGTTTCTTGATGCAAGTAAAAGGTTATTCGAATCTACCTCCTTAAAGAAGGTTTTTGAGATAACCCTACCGTCATCGAGCGACGTAAATCTGAGATCCAAAAAATCCACTATTTGTACATCAGATGAATGAGTTAAGACTAGATTACTGGTATTATTGTTTTAATGCACTATACTGCATG
Organism: Ascaphus truei; assembly: GCA_036426205.1. Lineage (NCBI taxonomy): Eukaryota > Metazoa > Chordata > Amphibia > Anura > Ascaphidae > Ascaphus > Ascaphus truei. The sequence continues at coordinate 20,427 of WSYH01009015.1, read as the reverse complement.
TATTTGTGCTTTTTATTCATATGAGGTTTCCAAGGAGCATCCACTTCAGAGGATCCTGTTCCACGGAGTTGCAGTATATATGTGATATCAGTGTCTAATTTATTCACTGGGTTTATTGCACATTGAAGTCACTTTTTATCAATTTGCGCTATTAACACCTCGTTGCTTTATATTGTCTAATTGCGGTATGGGACATCGCAGGTGTTTGGGTAGGATTTGATTTTGTTTCTTGTTCACTTATATCAATTATATTTGTTTGCACCTTATTTTTGTTTATTCATTTCGTGTTTAAGAAGTTTCTCTCATTTCCAAAATTCTTCTCTAATGTTAGGAATGGCTTCGTGACAAACTTCAAAGGTTTGTAGTAACATTAGCACAGATTAATGTAGTAACATTAACAAGATTAGACCCATGGGCTCAAAAAGATCGCCACTAGAAAGCACTACATGCTGATAAGATAAGTGTTCTGGTAGCCTGTCACGGTGGGCCAGAACTTATCAACAATTTTATATTTTTGGGATTCTCGATTGAACACAACAAGGAGGACAAAATAATTTGTCATTTATTTCCTTGATAGAAAAACACACGACAGCAACAGAATACACTTAATACAACACTTACTGGGATGGGGAAACAAAATAAATTGTCCTCTGCAAGAAAGCGCAAGAAATGCAGTCTCTGATTTAAAGTCCATTTGGCTCGATCGCAAGTGTAAAGAATCGGGGGCCACGTCCCTTGTGGTGTGACCCACTCCTTACCCACTACCAGTACTGCAGCGTGACAGTATGCTCGGCCTTACAAAACCGGACCGCGCCGTGGCGGGGGTTGGTAAATGTGTAACTGCACCTATGTCCCAGGCTGCGGACCAGTCCCTGTTTGAAGAACAGTATTTGTTTGAAAAACTGCCTCCGCCTAATCTTGCTTGTATGTACGAAGGGTTAACCCCTGCAGAAAGACTGACTCGTAAAGAAATATTGACTAAATCTCAGGAATGTAGAGAGTTAAAGAAGATGTTTCAAGCCCAGTACTCCCAACTGCTCCTTCTTAAGTCCACTCCGGGACTGGAAACTGGGGATTTTGGGGTACTGGTTCAGGCCATAGACACCACCCTTAAATTATTCCTGGAATTTGACAGGAACATAAGTGTGCGTGAACCTCTACTTGCTGCCTACGCACAGACTATTCGCAAACCCCTTTCTGTCAGTCCTGTTGTTAAACCTGTGGGGGCACCTCCCTCTCCAAAAAATATCCAAACCATCCCACTATCACTGCCCCCTAAGGTAGAAGCTGCCATGATTTCTAGCCCTGATTGCACCTCCCATTGCTTAAATCCCAAAGATATGTCTGCGTTAACCCCTGCCAGTCAGGTCTGTGAGGTTCCCGTGGAGTATACTTGTATTTCCAAAGCTACGGCCCTAGTATCTGAGAATCTACCCTCACTTTCTAACTCAGAATCCCTAACTCCTGCCCTTGAGGTTTTTTCTGCTTTAACCCCTGATAGGCAGCTCTGCGTGCTCCCCATGTCAGGGAAAGAACCCCTTCTGCTTCAACGTTCTAAGTTAGAATCCCTAAGCTCTGTTCCCGAGCTCATTCCTATATTAACCCCTGCAGGTCAGCCCTATGAGCCTCCTTTTGTAATCCCCTGTTCGCCAGCTAAGGCCATATCCTTGGCTCCAGAGAAGGAACTCCTTGTATCCTCAATTTCAGAGGCAAATCTCCCTCTTTTTGACTCTCAGGTACTATCTGCATTGATCCCTGTAAATCCTTGCTGCCCCCAGGCTAATGCATGATTTCTAGCATCAGAGAATGAATCCCCAAGTCTGACAGCAGAGGTTGCACTGAATGACTCCCCTAAGCTTGCTGAGTCCTTGAATTTTGTTTACTACAATCCCCCTGCTTCAGCTCAAGTTTGCGTTGCCGTGTCCCTTGAAACTTCTGCTAAAATCCTGGTTCCAGTTAAAGGTATTCAGGAACCGGGTTTTTCTCTAAGCCTGTTCGCAGAATCCCCACTCCCAGGTATTTCGCTGACCCAGTCTGTCACTCAGAATGCTGAGATCCCTGCTTCAGCACATAGTTCCCTTGTCATGGAATCTGTAGTCTTTTCTGATTTCCCAGACACTCCTTCCCAAGCAACCCCTCCAGAGATCCGCGTACTGTATCTGCTGTCACCCCCTTAGTACAGTCAGATATCACCCTGCCTACATTACAAATTCAGGTGTATAAATCTGAGCTATTTTGTCTTCCTTCACTTGCTAAACCTCAGTCCTTTAGCACTGCATCTAAATGTGCTCCAGCAACCGTTGGGTTATTCAGGGCTAAGATTAAAACCCCTGTGTTAAAGGGTACCTTCTCACACATATCCTGCAAACCTAGAACTTCCATGATTAGTCCTAAGTCACTTTCCACAGTATCTGATTTTCTTATTAGTGTAACCCAGACACCCACATCACTGGCTAGCAGTTCCGTTATCAGAATTTTTGCACTAGTAAACATACCTATTTCTGATTTTGTCATGACAAGTACCCCAGTTAGGGCCCTTGCAGTTTTTGATAAAACTCTTTTTCCTACTAAGGTTTCTGCTGTTAAGAGTTTCCCCGGTTCCAATTTACCGCTTATTGACCCTCTAACTTCCCCAGTACCCGTCACTGATTCCCAGGTTTCAGCTTCAGACGCTAGTTCTCCTTCTACAAGTGTCCCTGTTACTGATTCTGAGCCTCCAGCTCCAGACCCTAGCTCTCCTCCCTCCGCTGCCCCTGCACTGCCTGATTGTCAAGTTCCAGATTTTAAAGCTCCAGAGCCTACTCACACTCCTATGACAAGTACGATACCCTTGGAGTTCGTTGCAGCACGTAATCCGCCTCATGCGGTTGTTCAAATCTCTGCAAGGCCCTGTATACCTTCCCCGCACTCTGGTGCCATATCCGAAGTAACCCTTGCTGCGCTCCAAATCCCCAGTGCGGGAAGGCAGTTTCTTTTCACGGACCATTCGGTGGCCCCTGAAGTACCTCAGTATGACTTTAACTATGGGGTTTCTCTCCCTGTTGTCTCTGACTTGGACTCTGGGAAGTGGAGATCACAGACTATATTGTCTCTCTCTGAGCATTCTACAGTATTTGGGAGCTCCACTACTGATTGCTTCTCTGCCTCAGCGAACCCATGGTTATCCCTCACGGAACCTTCTGTGGTGCCTGCGTCCTCTGTGTTGGAAATACTCAGTTCACACCTCAAGATTTCGGTCCCTAAGCCTGGTTTACTGTTCACCTTGTCATCTACTATACCCATACCTGACAATGCACCCACCCACCCTATACCCTCGCTGACCACTACCCGGAAAACCTCTGGAGGAGAAGACCCTCTCAAATTCCCACGTGATGATGTCAGCAAAGACTTTGTCTGTCCGGAAGGTCGCCCTGATAAGCTCTTTCAACTATTGGTGCCTCTTGTCCTGAATATTGGTACCATTACTAGGGACTGGGCTCCCAACGGGGGCCCTTCTGCTGTTTCTGCTCCAGAACCCCCTGGTTCTTCACAGCCTTGGATTTCCAAGCCATTTCGCGTGGCGAGCCACGTACCAATAATTTCTCTACCAACACTTTCCTATCCTAAGTTTGTACTCGCCAATGAACTGCTGGTTTACGGATGCCCTGCTCGCCTAAAACAATTTAGGAATAACTCCATGTCTCCAAGACCAATGAGTGCCCACGAGTCTCTGGACCACAACTTTACTCTCCATCCTAGACAATTCTGGAACAATTCCAGGTCCCCCAACTCTAGGAGTGGTTATGATCGCCCTGAGGTCGATCCTGAAGGGGGGGGGTACTGTAAGGAATCGGGGGCCACGTCCCTTGTGGTGTGACAGCCTCCTTACCCACTACCAGTACTGCAGCGGCTGCTGCCCCTGCCCCCCGTCGCCACCCATGCCGCCGCCCAGTGCATACCTTGAACTCTGCCGTCGCCATCTTGGATTCTGGCACTGGTGTTACAGACTCTCAGCTGTGCTCCACTACTTCCTGGTCTCTCAGCCACTCACGAGCAGCTCCTCGACACGCCTCCACCATGCCCCTCGTCCGGATTGGTCACTGTCGCTTTAAATATTCTGCTTTGGCTTCACTTCCTTGCCGAGCATAGATCCTTATGGGATGTTACCTGTGTTTCTGCCACAAGCCTTGTTCTTTCGTTACGTATCTCTGTTTTTGTTCCAGTTCGTTGTACTCGTCCAGTTTCCTCCAGGCCTGCTGCTGCTACGCTGAGTTTCTGAGTTCCTGGTTCTTACAGACCTGCTTCGTTTGCGCTGTAACATGGGGTTACTAGTGCTGCCTGGTGGTGTGCCTATTGCGGTCAGTCTTCCCTCTCCTAGACCGGAGCCATGGGTCGTGGACGCCACTCGCGTAAACCTCGTTCCCGACCTGCAGCGATTGCGCTGACGCAAAAGGACCAGCTTGATTTCCTGTTGCCGACTCCCTGTTTGAACTACGACTACCCGGATATCTCCTACCCCGACTCTGGCTTGCCCAACAACTATGCTGTTATCTCCAGTCCTGAACCCGGTCTGTTTGACTATGAACTGCGCACTCCGGACCAGTCTGCGCGGTATAAGGTCGGTGATTTCATAACCCAGCCTCAGCCCCGTGGTCCGGTCCCGGTTTGTGGCGAGCACAATCGTGACAGCAAGTTGCCGATCTAATAACTCTGCCAAATGAAGGAATTTCATAGAAGTTCGTTAGAATTCATTTGGGAGTCACCATGGCTAACAAATTCCGGAGTTTGGGGTAAATCCGTGGTTGCGTTGTTATTAACCCCCTGCGTCCTGGAACCGCTACCGCTGTATGCGAACAGAATCCTGTGCAAAGCTTGGTTACGTCATGAATCACACAGGGGATAGCTCGGTGGGCAGCTTAATAGGGTTCACAGACCTATCTATAACATGAATGCCCAATCCCCTCCGTGGGAACATTTAACCCACCAATCTCCGATTTGCCCAAAGTTTGCAAAGCGGGCAAAAAAGGCTTTCCTGTTTGCAAAGTGCATGTGCTAGCTTCACACCCATGCGACTTATCATACCTTGGATACTCCCCTTAACTGGCGACCCTTAGTCTGGGGTTTGGCCCCAAGGTGTGAATGGCTCATGCTGAATACCGTGATCTGGCACTCAGCAACATCCCAGCCAATTTCACACTTTGGATCTCTGAGGCTTTTCATCCCTGCATTTTCACTAGACTCAGAGTCTCCCACTTAGCGGGACCTCTTTGAAGTGCAGGAAGGAAAATACCCTCAGCTCATTCACCCCTGGCATATTTACATGCCAAAGGATTTTTCCCGGGCTCACAGAAAAAACTGTTCCTGCCTGTACATTTTAAAACTTACAGTATTATACACTTTATTAAAACATCATGTTCTGGTAGTGTCACAACTGTAATTTTTATAAGTGTGTGAGTGGTTTATTTACTGGGACTTGCACACCAAAAATCAGGGGGCTAGCTGTCCCCGTTCGCGAGTTAGCCCGTTTAATTCAAAGGCTTGCTGGTGGGAAGCCAAGTTCACCTTCTTCTCACATCAATTGACAGACTTCCCACGGCAATAGACTAGCTGCCTTTCAAGTTACGCGAGCTAACAAGGTACGGATATACATTTTATCGGAAAACCACTTCAAATCTAACCGCAAGCCACTTATTCAATTGAACTTGCGGTTACGGGGTCAAGTGCTTGAAAATGGATACCAATACTTCAAACAAACCTCCCATATTCAGCCACGCTTCTTCAATCAGTGCTGGCTACGGCGCTCACCACGCCATCTTGTGCCTGAAAACCTTATAGCACAGTTTGCATGTATTTCTATCATTGCAGGGAGGGAACAGCCTGCAAACTGGGGGTAAGAAGGCTGGGACAGGGGCAAATACATCAGTGTCATGCATATACTTTGAACCCCTTCACTCAAAATGTGAGTTGGGGTTAATTAGCCAGATATAATACCTTTATTAAGGCCTGATTAACCCCATGTTCGCCACACAGTATTAGCCAATTCAGCCAATTAGCGGTTCAGCCAATGAGGGAGAACCTGCCGGGTGACATCATGGCCGAACCCCGTCAATCTCCCGTCACGCCCCCCCTCCTGTCTTTCCCCCTGCAGCTCACTGCAGACCAGGGAACTCGGCTACATGTGCCGCTAGCCTGGCAGTCGCACGTGCAGCGCAGACAGAGTGGCCATAAACTTACGTGCTACCAATTGCGCTAATGCTGCGCTTATAGTGTCAGCTACGGTGACAGCAACGCGACATCGCGTCAAAACAAATGCATTTCCGCAGTCGCGTGCACTTATAGTAAGAGCAACGCAACAGAGCGACGTCTTGGTCGCGATCGCTGGAAGTCATCTCACTTTGATTTTTCCAGGGACTGCAGCCTGATGTCACCGTCGGCGTCGCCGACACTATAAGCGTAGCCTAACGAAGCATGTGTACTTTGTAAAAATATATGTTTTGTCTATTGCACAGTGGAAACAAAACAAGTATTAAAAAACTAGAATGCAATCTGTTCGGAACATGTGGTGCTGCCACTTGTTTATATTAAAACAGAATATTATACAGCAGAGCGGAAAAGAGGAAGTTTGCTGAGCTCATGAATCAAACTCAGGTTGACTGCTTGGAAGGCAGCTATGCTCACCACTAATTTGGGCTTATAATTAACCACTATACTTAATTTTTTAATTGGAAAACAATAGTACATAAGTCTTAGCAAAAAGTGACTTCGCTTTGAATGGAGTATGAACGATGCCCGTGTTAGTTAGTGGAACATAATACTATAATGAAACCATTTCCCAACAAAAAATAAATATAAAATAATGCCCCATGTGAGGATCGAACTCCTGACCTTCAGATTATGAGGCTGACGCACTACTTACTGCACTAACGAAGCACATATTCTTCAAGTATGAAACAGAAAAAGAAATTAACAAATTCCCAGAATCAATATTACATTTAAAAAAGCTGTTTTTACACACACTGTAACTATGTCCTATATCAGCACGCAAACATGATTTGCTAATTAATGGTTTAGTATTTAAAAATAATAACATCTGCGTTGACAAGGAACCCGAACCCAGGTTAACTGCTTGGAAGGCAGCTATGCTCACAATTATACCACCAATTAGCTTTCTTTTCCTAGTTTTGAAATATCTGAGCATTCACTGGTATTTTATTGGTAGTAAAGCTGTAAAAACGATTGCACAATTGACATTATAATGAAATATCATTAGAAACTAACAAGTTTCCTGAATCAATATTACATTTAAAAAAAGAGACTGTTTCTGCCCGGTCTCAAACCGGGAACCTTTCGTGCGTAATGAACTAACCACTATACTACAGAAACTAAGCTGAAAGCTGTCCTCTGTGCATTGAGGAAGTTTGTGCACACCTTGCCTAATGGGTAAGGCAGTGGCCTCCTAAAGGTAAGTTCTAAAACACCTGCGTTAGCCAGTATCAAACCCAGGCCAACTGCTTGGAAGGCAGCTATGCTCACCACTATACCACCAACGCTGTATATATATTGTGTAAATGACAGTTACAAAATAGAATTAAGACTGGCAAAAATTAGGTGCATGTGTGCATTTGTGCATTTGTGCATTTGTGCATTTGTGCATTTGTGCATGTGGAGAGCAAAGACGCCACCAGTGAATATGGCGTCTGTCTAAGTATTAGAAAAAGGAAGTTATGAGTGCATTTATATATTTAGGCAAGATTTTGGGGAAGACCGCGGAGCCTATGTGAGCTCCGCACCCCCCATAAAAAATCAAGGTCCCCAAGTTTGTGCACCCCTGCCTTAATAAACCATTTTTATAGAATAAGAGTATCTAAAAAACAACACATTTCCAAAGACTCTATAGGGCTGGTATTACATATTCTTCTCTCAAATAAGAGAAATCTAATGGGGAATCAGATCTGATCAAAGTAAAAACGCTCGTTCTTGCACAATGACTTGAAAGCACTAAATGATCTAGTACTCCTCTTTGGTACGGATATAGTGCAGCGTGTGATCACATCCGTGGGCTTTGTAGAGTCACGATTTTAGGTCTAGGGAGCCGTGAGCTCATGTCCATCACTGAGTTTATATACCAATGTTTCGGTAGAAGGGACGTGAAAATCAGGTTAAGATATGTGTCTAATTTGGCATTGTCCACTTCTTCCGGCACTCCCTTGATATGCAGATATTGTGTGCTGACGGTTCTTCTTGTTCCTCCATGTTCTCAAAGATTATTTTTACTTGGATTTTAGCTCATGGATTCCTGGGCCTGGTTTTTGAGAGTTGGTGACCGCGGTGTTATCTACCTTCTCTTCCAAGTCCGAAATATGGTCTGAAAGGAGCTCTTGATATCCTGAACAAATACACAGTCTTTTATGATGCGTGAGTGGGGTGTCTATTCTCCTAGGAGTTGGTCTTCGGGTCTGCGTCTTCGCCTGCGACCACGCTCTGATCGCTTTAGTCCCATATGTGTTTTGTAAACTGCACTGCATCTTTAAACTTAATGCATTAAACCCGACCTTTCTCATTTTGCAGTTGACAAATCTGGGATCATACACCAATACCCTCTTCTATCTTCGACAGGAGGACAATGTGAGAAAAGCAATGATCGTTTGTAAGGTTTGCCTTACGAACCGTTTCCACCCTGAACGTAGGTGGGAATACGTCAGTACCGGAAACTGCAGTGTCCAAATGTGAACTGGAGACCCGATTTCCTCATAATCACTATAGTCACAACAAAAAGTTCCAGCAGTCACTGACTTAAAATAATCCGATTACTACTGGATTATGGCCACAACGAAAAAAATCTAGTTCAGTAACACACACGATATAACAAGAAGTAATGCGGGGCGCTATGCAAAACAGTATACAGACAAACCTAGTGGTGTTGGGGTGAACCCTAGGAAACAGGAATGGTAAACCAACAAAGGAACAAAAAGTGGGGACAACAACATACTGGGTAGGGTAACAGGGGGGTGGGGCAAAACTAACTGATTCTAAATGATGTTCAAATTACATTGTTGGAATACAACTGCTGGGCAGAATGGTACAAGTTGTTGCTAAGTAGGAAACTACATAGAGACGAGGAGAGAGGAGAGAGGAAGAGAGAGGGGGCGTTGGTGGAGTACTACACCACGCATACATGTTGCACTCGCTTGCCATACTCCCACATCACTTTGCATTACTTTTTTTTGCTCATAAAAGATATTGAAAAAAACGTGTACCAAAAATGCATGCAGTTAGATAGGGGAAGGTTCACCACGGATATTGAGACTCATAGATCTCTGGATTTCAAAGTCCGTTAGAGTGCTAACCATTACCATGAACCACATGCAATGACCTTCTGTTGGTTTTCATATAAACCGAAAGGTGATGTGCATTTATACAATATAGTCATGTTGTCCCATCTAGAACTAGTTTTGCAGACACATTTGTATCAATGCAAATAAACAAGGGTCTATAGATGTATTATAATCATACATCAATGATCTGTAGGGAGAGTCCGTTAATTAATCTTATACATAGGCAAAAAATAACAAAAAATGCTTTGGTTATTGTAAGTGGTGATGTATCCAAACTGGCGTGTTGGAATTCTGAAATTCCGTAAGAGACAAATTGGAAAGTCCTAAAAATCTATGTTACAATAACATTTGCGATACTGGTTAGGACACTGCGGATGATTCACTTGCCTAACCTGTGTTTAATACATAGGCTCGCTCAGTATGGTAACGTTGGGCTACTGTAATGTAGCTAACACCACCCTTCAGTACTGATCTGCCAGCTTTATCTAAATGCTTGCCGCGGATAGAATGCGGGGTCTTTATTAAAATGGAATTGCCGGTTCCACGCGCGGGGCCGGCTTCAATAGATAACGCTAATGGGCTTATCATTGAAGTGCCGCGGCAACGGGAAAACAAAAAAAAATAAGCGTGCGCCGCCGCGGTTTTAAAAAAAAACGGAGGCGCCGATGAGAACTAAAGGCGGCGCCACTGTTACTCCACCACAACCCACCTAATATAAACCTAAACCCTTCTCATAGCATCCACGATCACCCTCACTCGTATACAACCACCACCTCAATCGCACCCTGATCGATATCCCTATCCCGCACCCCAGCGATCAACCCATCTGCGAGACCCTCACCCTCACTCAGATACAAACAACCTCACTACTCCACATAGATATACTCCACCTCACCCCCTCAGTATACGAACACTCGGGACCCTCTAACCCCAGAGACACATGATCCCACTAGAACCCACATCACCCACCACCTACTCATTACACACCACCCCTGATCTTAGATACACCTCACCCATAACTCCACTATCCCCTAAACCCACCCGTCATAGCTCCATACGCTTAATTACAACAGGCCAGCACTCTTCTATTCCATCGCCCCTTCAACCACCCCTCAAGCCCAACCACCATCCCTAGATATACCAACTAGACCACCTCTCATATACTCACAACATCGACCCTTCATAACAAAACCCTATTTAGATTATTTTTAGTATCATTATATGTATTGTAATTTATTGACATTGATGATTTTGTGTTTAACGCGTCTGTGTATTTATATTCTAATATTATGTGAGTGACACATATGTAGAAAAAGAATGTTAGGCGCTTCTGGCCCCATTTAGGTCAGAAAGTGAGGAATAGTTTAAAGAATGATGCCATCACATATTATCATTACTCAAGGCGCTGGATGGAAAAATCAGACCACTATAGATACAAAGGCTCTAGTTCTCCCTCACCTGTTCGTATCACATGCCCACGGGAATTTAGAGCGGAGAAGCGAGGGTTAATTTCAGTTATCTCCCTAAGGCCCTGGGGGCTGCGGGGGTTGCGCTGCCCTCGAATCAGTTCGGGGTGGACGACGGCCCCTTCAAGTATCCACAGTTACCAGAGGATTTGTCTGGGAACTTGGGACCGGTTCCACCAGAACAAGAAGACAACACATCTTTTGGCTGTATCTAAAAAGACTATGTTTTATCTAGGCCTAAATGAGGGGCATTTCGTGTTTTAAACATGGGAACCGGGTTAGTGCCCGAGCAAATTGGTTAGCATAACTGGTAGAGGTGATTCTGATTGTGTGTGAGATCCACTGAATGATAGGATTAGGTTTGGTTTAATTGATTTGGTTTGGTTCTGAGAAAGTGCACAGTGTGCAAAAATGCTCGATAACACCTGAATGAGATAACGTCGAAGGTTTAATGGTGAGTGGCTTTAACCTACACAATGTGGTTAAAGCAATTGGCAGTAACCTAATTGGATTGAAATAAAGCAGTCATAAGCACTGAGTAAGCAAGCGATTGAAGACTTTGCATGTTCACTGTTTGTTGTATAAATAGACCCTAGAAGACTGTGTCGGAAAGAAAGACGCAAGTACCACGCAAGTAGCGCTACAATGAATAGGGGCGTTTTGTCACTATATAATAGATAATATATATCAATATATATATAATATAGAGAGATATACGTATATATAGTATAAGTTTTTTTTTGTTTTTTTTATTAATATATAAAATCGAAAGGTATCGTCTAGCTGCGGTGAACGATTGGTTCTATGACGTCACCAAATGCCATATTTCCCCTGGCGCCACACACCTACAACACATCAACACACACACACAAAAACACCAACCAACACACCACAAACACAACAAACACAAACCACACACACCACCTCTCTTTGGCTCCTATCTCCTGTCCTCTCCCCCATCACACTCACATACCAGGTGCCGCCTGCACCGGATCAGGGAAAAGAGGGATAGCACGGCGCAGAGCCTCCTGCCAGCACCAACGCTCACTTTTCTCCATCTCACCAGGAAAGGAGCTCAATTCACTCCCTACCCGGTGACCTCAATTCCACCCTCCCTGGTGGCCTAACTTCCCTCCCCGGTGCTACAAACACTCTCCTCCCCGGTGCTCACATCATCCATCACCAGCGTCACTTCCCTCCTCACCCTCTATGCGCTCAATCACTCGTCCCTGAGCGCTCACTTCCCTCCCTCCCCGGCGCTCACTTCCCTCCCTCCCCGGCGCTCACTTCCCTCCCTCCCCGGCGCTCACTTCCCTCCCCGGCGGGGGGATAGGCAGTGGGCAGGCAGCCTTCCTCCTGCAGCTGCCTCACGGCGCCGAGTGGGGGTAAGATGGCGGCGCTAGGTTACTATCCGGCATAGCTAGGAAATATACTCCTCCCCTTGAAGAAGCGTGTTAGCCCATGCGAAACGATCGTCGGGACGTGAGCAGCGTCTGTTTGCAGAGACAGCAGAGAGACTCTTTTCCAGCAAGGCTTGTAGGCTTGTATCAGCGACGGAAACCTTTTGTGCTTTGTATTCTTTACCCGCTGTGGTTATGTGCTTCCTTGGATGGCTACGTTGTATATATCATGCAATACTAGTGATATATTAAGAGAATAGAATACACAATATTTCTCCTTTGTTTTATAATACAGCAGAGCCTTCCTACAGTTGCATTTGCTTTTCCATGGTGGGAATACTGAAATTATATGCTGAACTATACTATGTTGTGTGATAGATTTTATATCACTACAGAGCTGGACTATACTTTTTGGTAACAGGAATTTGATACTTACATTTCTGATACTCTCTTGTCTGAAACTGCACCTATTGAGATTCCTTATTTTATAGGCTTAAAGGGACACTTACCTGCTTGTCTTGAAATATTTATATTTTGAAATTAGACGCTTGTGGATAGCAATTCCGGTCACGATAGGCTTATTTTGACCTATCAACAGTACTTATCTGGTAGACCACTGTTAGTCTAATTACTGTACTCCAACATTGAGTGCTCTATATATGAGAAAGTCTTTTTGATCCTCTCGGGATCAATTCTGTTATACAAGCCAATTTTCCCTCTGAGCACCTGTTCTTTACATGAATACGTATACATACATGGATGAGCGGTTCTTTTCTCCTTTATACAAGAGAAGGAATACCAAGGATCCACCCTTACCATCAGACCCGGTGGTTCTCGACGCGCCGGAAGTGACGTGATGGGAGCCCCGGTGTAGCTGAGGACAACGAGGAACCCAGGGGATTGTGACTCACTGCGTACCCGTTACCCGCTATTCATTATTGCCTACTTCGACCGTACAAAGTGTAAGCCTTCATTTGTGTATTCCCTATCAGAAAATATTACCGTCTACACTATGTGGTCTCTTCTTTTCTTCCTTGGAGGTTGGTGGCTGGTGGCTGCTGCATATACAGGGCGCATCCACCCCTTGAGTTGGATGGCTGCTTGATTTTGATTACTTTCATGTGAGTAGTCACTTTTGAGCTTCTGCATACTAAATCACTGATTTAAAACATTATTGCACTATGTGATGCTTTCTTTATTTTTATGGCTACGAGACACACTCCCCTGATTTTTTGGAAGATCACCTGATGCAAGACAAGTGGAACAGTCTTTATTCAAGTGTTGTAGTCTGTTTCTAAGTCTCTTATTCACCAGATTGTTATGCACTTTATTTAGGCACGATTATTATTATTATTATTCACAATTATTTACACAAAAGTGGTTATTTTATATTTGGGTTTGTTAGAGTGCTATTGTCACCTTTTTTCCAATAACGCAATTAAGGACTGATCACTTGTGTTACCAAGAGCTGTCAGAGACATACATTACTTACCTGACCAGGGCCAACACCAGCGAAAGCCTGCAAGAAAGAGACCTACAGAGTAACATTGGCCTAACGCGTGACAGCCGCGTGCGATCCACTATCACGGAGGCCGAGAGTAGGAGAAAAGACCTTTTTCTGGAAACAGCATCACAGCGCTCCAGCGCATCCAGGCCCTCATCAAGGTCAGCAAGATCAGCGCAATCTCATGTGTCTTGCGCAAGCGCAAACACCACCAAGGCGCGAGCCACCGCAGAGGCTGCACGTGCCATGGCCACATACGCTCAGAAAGAGGCAGCCATGAAACCAGAAAGGGCCCGCATAGAAGAGGAGGAGCAGACAGCCGCTGCAGCCACTGCCACCGCTGCTGCCACCGCCGCTGAAGCCACTGCCACCGCTGCTGCCACCGCTGCACGGAAAAAGACAGAGGTGGACGTTAACCTAGAGGCCCTAAATCAAGAAAGGGAAGCTGCTGCCGCTATAGCCCAAGCCGAAGTCCTAGAAGCAGCCACGCGACAGGACGGCGGGGAGCAACCGTACAGACGGTTAGCCTCAGAGGATCCAGTCCAACGCACTGAAGACTACGTAAGGAGCCTCTTCAGCATAAACACCAGCGCACCATCTCAACACGGAGGGAGTGACTCCACAGACACCGAAGACTTGCTAGGTCCACGAGGAGAAGACGCTGCTCCTTCAATGGTACATGCTGCCTGGGATAGCCACAGCCGCAACAGTGATCCACACGCCAGCGCACACACGGATGCACCACAACAGGCTCGCAATCCAGGTACACCCACACGGGAGAATACAGCCCCTCACACTGACCAGCAGTCTTCACGCATCCATGCCAAGGAAGAGGCGACCGCATGGACCCTCCCAGCAACTACCTCAGAACGTGAACAACACGCCGATGCCTCAGGCCTGACAGACATAGCCAAATACATGATCCAGCGTGACCAGGCGCAAACAGGACTCACCAACTTTGACGAGCGTCCTGAGAACTACCGAAAGTGGAAGTTCACGTTCAAGGATTCAATCAACAGCCTGGGCTTCTCAGCAAGGGAAGAGCTCAACCTGCTATCCAAATGGCTGGGAAACGAATCCAGGGAGCACGCGAAGAGACTTCGGATGGCAAACGCGAACCACCCCCAAGTAGGTCTTGACCTAGTATGGGAAAGGCTAGAAGAGTGCAACGGTAGTCCCGAAGCAGTCGAGGATTCGCTCTTCAAAAGAGTCGCTCTTCAAAAAAGCTTTCCCAAGATCACAACTAAAGACTACTCGAAGTTACGAGAGCTCGGGGATCTGCTGCAAGAGCTGGAGTTTGCAAGAAAAGACCATTCCTTAACCGGTCTCAACATCCTAGACTCCGCTCGCGGAGTGAAACCCATCTTGGAAAAGCTACCCTACAACCCCCAAGAAAGATGGATTTCACAAGGCTCCAAATACAAAAGGGACAAGCAAGTCGCCTTCCCCCCATTCTCATTCTTCTTGAGCTTCAGCCGCGAAGTGGCAAGGACAAGGAACGATCCCAGTTTCATCTTGGGTGCGTAAGCCACACACAGTGCAAGCAGCCTGAGGAATGAAAGACCAGTGGCGAGATACAGTAACACTCAAGCACCCATCTCGGTCCACAGGGCGGACGTGTCTCCCATGACCCAAACTACTCCTGATCAGTCGGTCGCCGGAGACGAGGAACCGAGGGACCCAAACAGGGAATGTCCCATACACAAGAAGCCACACCCACTTAACAGGTGCTTTGGGTTCAGGATGAAGTCCCTAGAGGAACGCAAGAGGTTACTCTGAGAATTCAGAGTTTGCTTGTGGTGCTGCGGTTCCACGACTCAACTAGCCAGAGACTGTAAAGAAGAAATCAAATGTACAGTGTACAAAAGTGACAAGCACGTGACATCTTTACATCCAGAGACGCTGACACTCCACCAACTTAACAACCCATCCTCCGTAGCGGAGCATGGCGGGGAGGAAGGAGAAGGAGAGTCAACATCTGTCACGTCTCAGCGCACCGAGGTCTGCGGAAAAGGAAGCGACAAAATGTCCTGCTCCAAAATATGCCTTGTCGCAGTGCACCCCCAGGGACAACCTGAGAAGGCTATTCGGATGTATGCAATCCTCGACGACCAAAGCAACAGATCATTGGCGAAGACGGAGTTCTTCAACTTATTCAATTCACAAGACAATGCCTCACCCTACACCCTCAGAACCTGTGCAGGGTCAACTGAGACAACAGGGAGAAGAGCAAGCGGTTACGTCATACGTTCAGTGGATAACAGAGTGAAGATAGCTCTCCCCACACTCATCGAGTGCAACCACATGGCCACAAACAGGGACGAGATTCCCACATCAGACGTGGCACGCCATCACCCGCACCTCAGAGGAATAGCCAACTACATCCCGCCGGTAGAACAAGGTGCCAAGATCTTGCTGCTGCTCGGTAGGGACATCTTGAGGGTACATAAAGTCCGTAAACAGTGTAACAGACCCCACAACGCACCATACGCCCAAAGACTTGACCTAGGATGGGTGATAGTGGGCAACACGAGCACTGACAAAGAGCACGGACAAGACTATGTTGACGCCCGCAGAACGGTGATAACAGAATGTGGACACACATCCCTCTCTAAACCAGGTCTTGGTCATCTCCAAGCGACAGGAGGGCCAAATGAAGGGAAGAGACAAGGTCATACCCCTGAGATCGACAAGAACATCCTCACATCAGGGGGATGTGACAATGGCCTAGGATGCTTAGTGGTTAAGACAACAAAGGATAACGAGTCGACTCCACCGAAGGAAGAAAGTATCCTCCCGAACGTGACCAACAAAAGGATCTCCCAAAAGGAAAGAAACAATCAGATAGTCCTCCTGAGAGCAATGACACAGCTGAGACGTACAGCCATTCCTCTCCACAGAATGTCAAGCGACAAAGCAGCCAGCTGCCACGGCTGGAATAGCCGCAAAGGATTGCACCCTACAGGTGAAACCACAGGGGCAAAAAGGCTGTTCTTTCACACACGTAAAAGGAAACAGTTGCAGAGACATTTCCCAAAAGGATTTACAAGGACAAAAGAGACTGTTTTTTGTCATGTCCAGGGAGAGAACAACCTCCTGAGGGCAGTCAACAAAGAGACACAAAGGCGTATCACCAAAATACGTGGAGACGTCCTCTCGCAAGAGGAATGCACCAATGACTTAGGGTGCACAGCGTTCCAGACCACAAGAGACGACGACAAGCAAACACCATTGAACCCGCTACCATTCCGTTCACCAAGAAGGCACCTTCCAAACAATGGAGAACATGCCGTCTCTAGGTTCACTTTGCACCTCTGCGACCTACAAAGGGAACCGGAGATCAAAAACAACTTTGTGGCCTTCATCCAGAAGATGTTCCTTACCAGCCATGCAAAGCCAGCACCTCTAATAAAGAAAGGTGAAGAATGCTGGTACCTTCAATCATCTGGGGTCTACCACCCTCAGGAACCTGATCAAATCCGTGTAGTGTTCAGCCGCAGTGCTCAGCTCCAGCGAGTCTCCCCGAACGACGCCCTATTTACTGGACTAGATTCGACAACTAGTCTTCCAGGAGTGTCGATCCGCTTCCGCAAGGAGCCAAAAGCCATCTCCTTCTGCCAAACACCAGGTGTCAGAGTGACAGCCTGCCACAATTTGCATACCTACAAGGGGATGCAGTCTGTAGGTAAAACCACAGAGACAAAAGGACTGCTCTTCCATAAGTTCAAAAGGAAACAGTGCCAGAGACTTTCACCAAGAGAGACACTGTGGTGCGCCCAGATAACCTGGAGCAGTGCATCCACTTTGCATCCTTTGCCCAAGAACCTTGGCCAAGGAACTTTGAAGCCAGTGATGCCAGCCGGTATCACATCGCTATGTCAACATGGACTTTTGCATTGTTATATTATGTTTGCATTGCACATATGTTCCACATACTTCATTATAGTGGTATCTCCAGATACCAGACGGGGAGTGTCATGGAACAAGAACCACATCTCTATTTCACCCCCCCTTTCCTTTGCAGCATCTGCTTGTCACGTTCTCATTCCAGCTGCATGTATTTTGCTCTGTACACACACAGTGCCTGTGTGTTAGACACAGTGTTGCGATCCCTGTCTCTGTATTATGCCTGTGAGTTGCTACAGCAACCTCAGCCTTTCTATCAGAATGAGCTAGTCTGCTTTCTCCCCCTCAGCCTTGGGACAGACCATCTGTAGGCAAGGCAATCTTGTTACCCAGAATACACTCACACTTCCTTTTCCACCTTCAACACTGGCTGAGTGAGTACCTTCTGTAATTGCTGTACTGGCAGGGCCTCATCCTTTTCACCTGCCCTTACTAAGAAGCACCCACAGAGAGACATTATTCCATCACAAACATCTCACCCACAAGTGCCTGTCTTTATTGCTGCTTTCCCTAAATAAAGTGAAGAAAATATACAGGACTTGTTGTGTTATGGAAAGAGGACTGAGTTGAAGCTAGCTGGGTTCATTCATACCTCCAGGCATAACCCTGGATCCAGAATAATGTGTGTGTGTGTGTGTGTGTGTGTGTGTGTGTGTGTGTGTGATATATCA
The DNA here is from genome assembly GCA_036426205.1 of Ascaphus truei. Lineage (NCBI taxonomy): Eukaryota > Metazoa > Chordata > Amphibia > Anura > Ascaphidae > Ascaphus > Ascaphus truei. The sequence goes on along the minus strand of WSYH01009015.1, from coordinate 2,166 downwards.
ATGGTGTCTTCTCCCTGCTACTGTGTTGGATTTCATATTTTCTGATAAACGCATAATGAATACAGTTTTCACCAGGTACACTAGATACATATTAATCATTATAGCCTATAGTAGCTTAGGTAACTGTTTCAATCCGGCTTTTGTCTGGCTTGAAATGATAGCTTGTTTTGCTGAGAATGCAGGATATGGACGGGTTAACATACATAAAAGCGGAATCTACACCGGTAACATTTCCGTAGGTCTACGTTAAATTAATGAAAGAATCATCGTCAGTAACTGTAATTCCGGTGGTAACAACTACTCACAAACCACCGAGCATGGACACATGACACGGGACCACACTTAAGCATCAAACTGAACAATATAATATGTTTTGCCAACACTCCATTTTACCGTAACCGACTTAGGTGTACTCACCGAGTAGAACTGGAGCTGGGCTCGCTACCTAAATCGTACTATACTTTTGGTTTGTTGATCTTGACAATGGCAGAATGCATATATAGTTATAATCTCTGCATAGTTAGGAATGGATTGGTAGCATACTGTAACTGCTAGCCATCAGCTTATAAGAAGCTTGTTGTGATATTTCTGATATTTCTGAATATTGTTGTGATACAATAAATGATAAACCTTATCTTATACAAACTCTGAGTGACCTTTCTTTATAATAATCTCACAATACCCTCCATAATATTATTAATATTTGAGAGTGTGGCCGAGACTTTACAAGTACGACATTGTGGTCAGTGCTCTCTGCTTAGTGCAGGACATAACTCACCATAAGGCGATACTTGGGAAAGGAAGGTAGGCATCGAGCCCAGATGGGAAATGCGGCTTTAAAACGTCCCTGGATGTTCTCTTATGATGCCGGTGCAAAACCGGTTGAAATCTTTTTGAAGTGAAACTTCTTTAGTGGCACCTATTCTGATGGGGTAAAACGGGAGAGATGGGGGACAAATGTGAAACGGAAGTGACGTCACGGCTCCCCCATCCCTCCCCCCCACATGCCTGCTGTGACATGCGGCGCCGGCGGCGATAGCCGCCGCCGCTCCTAACGGCCGTCGTTAACCCCACACGTCCGCTGCCATGGGTGTACAAATATGGCTGGCGCAGAGCTTCCGGTGCTGCGGGTGTGGGTGTAGTTAGATGGCGGAAGCCCTGCAAGTCCTCCGGCTGTTCAGCCTCTCTCCTCCCTAACTACGCTTCCCCTTCCATGTGTCCCGCTGACTGAGCGCCGCCGGGGCCGGAGGAGAGCCGCCATTCCCCCCACACGTCCACACAGACATGGGAGGTTGAGGCGCATGCGCAGATTTGACCGCCGGGTCCCGCAGGCCAGGAAGCTATCTGCATCCGTTGATGCGAGGCAGCGCATGCGCAGAGTCGCCCACCCCTCGTAGCAGCGTCTGAGGCTGAAGCGGAAGCGGCGCCGAGAGTGGAGATGCAGCTGTCCCCATCCCTCCCCGATCCACGCTATTGAACGAGGACAGCACAGCACGGGGGGGGGGGGTGCTCGCCTCTCACTGCTCCGGTAACGCGGGAAGCGGGGGTTTGAGTGCGCCGCTTCCAACGCAGCACTGCCGAATGGGGGCTCTCAATCAGGGTATCTGCCCCTCACATACGCCGGGCCCGGTGCGGCCGCGTCTCCCTGGGGATGGGGGTGCGGGGGAGGAGAGACTCAGACAGAGCCGCCGCGGGTCCGCAGCTCTGCCTGGGGTGGGGGGAGTCGGGAGGGGGCAGGACACAGAAAGAGAGACACAGATACACTGACACACATACACACACTGACTGACACACACACACATACACACTGACTGACTGACACACACACACACACACACACTGACTGACACACACACACACACTGACTGACACACATACACACACTGACTGACACACATACACACACTGACTGACACACACACACACACTGACTGATACACACACACACATTGACACACACACACACACACACGCACACTGACTGACACACGTACACACGCACACTGACTGACACACGTACACACGCACACTGACTGACACATACACACGCACACTGACTGACACACATACACATGCACACTGACTGACACACATACACACGCACACTGACTGACACAAACACACTGACTGACACACATACACACGCACACTGACTGACACACACAC
>WSYH01009014.1:0-27211 GCA_036426205.1 Ascaphus truei | reverse complement strand
CTGATCTCATTCGTCGTAATTTCTAGTGGCCAAGGATGTCTCAAGATATTCTGGAGTTTACCCGCGCATGCCCCACGTGCGCTCAAAGCAAGACTCTCCGTCAAAAGCCTCAGGGTTTTCTGTTACCCCTTCCAGTTCCCGACCTCCCCTGGTCCCACATTTCTATGGACTTCATCGTGGAGTTGCCCAGGTCCAGAGGAATGAACACTATCTTGGTGGTCGTGGACAGGTTCTCGAAGATGTCCCATTTCATTCTACTTAAAGGATTACCCACCTCCCCCGCCCTTGCTGATATCTTTACGGAGCAGATTTTCCAGATTCATGGGATCCCTTCGTCCATTGTTTCTGACAGAGGTTCTCAGTTCGTATCCAAATTTTGGAGAGCTTTCACGAAGAGATTGGGCATCTCTTCTTCCTTCTCTTCCGCCTATCATCCTCAGTTCAATGGACAAACGTTCCCGACAACAAACTCTTTGTACCATCCAAATTTGTTCCAGAGGTCCTGTCTTGGGGTCACTCCTCTAAATCTGCAGGTCATCCAGGTTTTAAGAAGACTACTGATCTCATTCGTCAGAATTTCTGGTGGCCAAGGATGTCTCAAGATATTCTGGAGTTTACCCGCGCATGCCCCACGTGCGCTCAAAGCAAGACTCTCCTTCAAAAGCCTCAGGGTTTTCTGTTACCCCTTCCAGTTCCCGACCGCCCCTGGTCCCACATTTCTATGGACTTCATCGTGGAGTTGCCCAGGTCCAGAGGAATGAACACTATCTTGGTGGTCGTGGACAGGTTCTCGAAGATGTCCCATTTCATTCCACTTAAGGATTACCCACCTCCCCCGCCCTTGCTGATATCTTTACGGAGCAGATTTTTCGGATTCATGGGATCCCTTCGTCCATTGTTTCTGACAGAGGTTCTCAGTTCGTATCCAAATTTTGGAGAGCTTTCACGAAGAGATTGGGCATCTCTTCTTCCTTCTCTTCCGCCTATCATCCTCAGTCCAATGGACAAACGGAGAGAATCAATCAATCCCTGGAGAAGTACCTGAGATGTTTTATATCCGATTTCCAGGATGATTGGGCTCAACTCCTCTCTTGGGCAAAGTATGCCGTCAATTCTGCAAAAAACGAGTCCACCCGGGAGTCTCCCTTCTTTATAAATTATGGGTTCCACCCTCCCTGTCTTCCCATCCCCAACATTCCTTCTGGAGTACCAGCCGTAGATGAACGCATTTCTTCCCTCCAAACCGCATGGTCCCGCAGATCGAAACTACAGGCCGATCGTCGTCGTCGTTCGGCGCCCAGTTACAAACCAGGGGATTTGGTATGGCTCTCCTCTAGGAATATCCACCTCAAGGTACCATCTCCTAAACTGGCACCTAAGTTCCTGGGTCCCTTCCCTATTTGTGAACAAATCAATCCTGTGGCATTCCGGCTCCAACTACCATCCAGTATGAAGATTCCCAATGTCTTCCATGTGTCCCTCTTAAAACCATTTATCTCCAGTCACTTCTTTCCGGATCAGACTCGTAAACCGGATCCCATTACTGTACAAAATAACGAGGAATACGAAGTTCACTCTCTTTTGGATTCTCGCCTATCCAGGGGTCAGCTTCAGTTCTTGGTGCAGTGGAAGGGCTTTGGCCCTGAAGAGAGATCCTGGGTACCTTCAAAGGACATTCATGCCCCGGCCCTTCTTAAATCCTTCAGGAAAAAGTTTCCAGAGAAACCGTTCTTGGACCGTCCTGAGGCCGTTCCTGAAGTGGGGGGTACTGTCAGGAATCGGCGTTCTCCTCGCTTCCCACACAAAGCACTCCCTCCCCGCAGGGAGTCCCTGGACACACAAAACAATCCTGCCTTAACGGCCTCCACGGCTCCTCGCCCCTGCCGCCGTCGCGGGATCACTTCCCTCGGCGATTCCTCTGCTCAGCGCCGGGCGCGCCCCCGGCGCCTCTCTACATCCTCACCATCCATCCCCAGACGTTATGTGCATGCATTCTCAGCTTACAGAGCACACGCCTAACAGAGCACTTTTAACCACTGCTTCTGCAGTGAGGCGTCGCCCCCAAGCATCACACAGTTCAATGCAAATCAATGATTACACTCAGCTGGGCTGTAACACCTCTCTCCTATCAGGGAGGACTCCTTGCAGTCCTCCAGGCCTGCCCCCCTTTCCCATTGGCCTGCCCAGCTTTATTATGCCTGTGCTTCCCATCACTCGTCGCTCGACATAGTTCTGTATGGAAGCATTTGACTATTCTCTCAGTGACTCCTCAGGTATGTGCCGATTGGACGACTACCCCCTCTGGCTCTCGACTTTGGCTCTACTTGGACTTCGTGACTTCTGGCATCCCTGATCTTGGCAACAGCAATAACTACTCCTCCTCTACTACCGGTACCGGCAAGTATTGTCTTCATTACTATACCTGGCATGGCAACAATAACACCACACTCCGGACACGCTCCCTTTGCTGCGGGTGCGTTTATCCCTACGTCCCACCTCAGCACAGGGGACGGGTCTGGTCTGCGGGCAGCACCGGTGTAACACAATGCCAATGTGAGGGGTAAGCCTAAACGCCTTGGGTCAGCCTCTAGGTCCACAGGGACATCAGGAGTTTCTTCTGGGGGAGAACCGGAGGAAGGAGAGATGGCTGTAGCAGTGAGAGAGCAGGCTGTAGAGCGGAAAACCAGATGGTGGGCTCCTATGTTTGAGGGGTATGAGGCCTGGTTGGATCGTACGCGATTCATACTAATAAGGAGCGATATAGTTGATCATTGGTGGGATATAGGTGAGTACTCCGATGAGGAATGCTTAGAGGAGTTAAGAAAGCGATGGTATGATATTCAAAAGGGCCTTGTTACTCCCAGAGGGTCTTCCATTTTATATGACGTGGTAGCTCCTGAAGAACCACTGTCGTGGGTACTGCCAGGCAGGGCAGGCAATAAAAAGCTTATTCGCATCAGCAGGGCTGAGAGGGCAATAGTAGCAAGGTACAAACGGTCCCATGGTCTTGAATACCCATATATACCTGAACCTCTCATGCAGGAGATAGAGGATAACAGGGACGCATGGCTGAGGGAGACTATTGAGGACTACATCATGTCTAAATCCAATCATGCAGCACATAAGACAGAGGAAAGGATCTGTTACCTCATGAGGGTATGGAGTGTTGGGCGCAACATTTTCATGCATAAGATGGAGTAGCGGCCAGAGAATGGGCCGCCCAGATCTTATAGTACTACAGTGCAGGATGCTAATGGGAGGGAGGTGAAGAAACCTGACCCTAGGCATTACTACAAAGTAAATTCTCCTATGGAGTGGTTCTATGTGCTGCCGTGACCAACTGGCCTATGTAATTATGTTCATGCAGAAAAGAAATGCGTTCTGTAATAATGTATTCCTATGCTAATGTATACTGTTATGTGTTGCAGTGCTACCTGAAGGAAGGTTCCGCAAATTTAGGTCCAAGCAGGAACGTTGGCTTCCACCAGGGGGAGATTGTAGCCATGTGTGAAATTGGTGTACAGATCTCTCTCTTGCTGGCAGTAATCCTGGTAAGAAGGCAGGTTGCCAGTAGTGATCATGGAGGTTTGCCCTTAAACCCCTGTGACGTGTCATATGTAGCAAAGGAAGTGACAGCATGCTTTGTGTCCACTGTTAGTGACACAGAGGTGGGTCTTTTCTGGAGCCTATATATGGCACAGCACTCCCAAAAGTTAGTGTGTGAGGTTAAGCTCTGCTGGTTCAGAGATGGAGTTCAAGGTCTGCAGCAGTTCAAGTCTGTCTGGCAGAGTGGCCAAGGGACAATCTATTACCCACTGTGTAGAGGTACCTGGCACAGCTGGTGGTCTCCCTTAGGGGAGAGGGGGAAGATCAACTCAATTAGAGAGACAGGAGGAACCTTCTGCATGGAGTACCTCTACAAGATGTGCGGCTAAGTGTCGGCCGCTGTGATGGGCAGTCTGCCACAAGACATACAATTAAAGATGCCCTGGTTCAAGATACCCTTCCTGTGTGAGTCTGGAGTTATTCCACAAGGAGATGCACCTAGGAGTTCCCCATCAGCAACTCGTCCCTGCTGCCGTAGGGATCCTGATGGGGTGGAGGCGCAGTACCAAATGTGAGTAGGACTCAGAACACTACCTCAGACGCCTGTCATGGTGATATTCCCCATTACCAACCAGCGGGAGACTCAGGAGTCCTGTTGCCAGCAGGTGCACCACAACACACATACATGTAATTGGGAGAAGATTACACCCACAGGGGCCAATATGAGATTGGGTAGGGGTCTGACCGTTACACTATATACACTATATAGTGGGTTTGGGTTTTGAGCTCACTAAAGACTGTATATATATATATACAGTGGTCGACAAATCACCAAAAAATCTACTCGCCACACAAAAAAATCTACTCGCCACCTAGTACCAAACGTGTGCTGCTTGGGCCAATAGGAGCTCGCCACGATGTTAAATCCACTCGCCCGGGGCGTGCAAATGTATAGGTTTGTCGAACACTGTATATATTGTGACAGAAACCAGGGGATGGTAATAAATTCCATATATAGGGCTCCCAGGATACTGAACAGTTTCTATCCTGTCTGGCCTGGGAGTGCAGCCTTATAATACATGCACTCCATCCCACAATTTTGGGCAAGCGCTGGAACTGAGGGATTTCTGTCACCTGTCATGCTCCCCCCACACACACACACAGCTCTGTCACTGAACCTCCATCCTGCCCTGCAGCCCATCTTGCCCTGCAGCCCACTCTGCTATTCCTGTACTGCCCCCACACACACACACAGCTCTGTCACTACACCTCCATCCTGCCCTGCACAATTCTCTTATATTCCTGTAACACACACCTGTCACTGCGCCTCCATCCTTCCTCAGGACCCTTCAGGACGGAGCGAGTGAGCATTGCAAGAGGATGCTTGATTAACTCAAAAAAGTAACACAGCTTTGAATTAAGTGAATGACGGGTGTCTCCTTTTCCCAGGGCCAGCGTTTATCCCGTGCAGCTCCCGGAGACATCACATTCATGACCCTCCAGTTTTGGGATTCAAGAAAATGCTGCCATTTTTCTATAAGACAATGTGGCACCTTATGCTTTTCTACACGACACCATTCACCATGGGGTGCAGCCTCAAAAACGCTGGACTCAGGGGGATTGTGGAGGTCGGAGACATCATTATTGGTGTGGTGTTACACCTTCATGGGGACAAAATATACCCCCAAATAATTAGCTACAGTGAGAAACCCGGCCCGATCACCTGCAAAACGTAAGATGTATTTCTTTGTAATCTGTCTTAAAAACAGTTTGTTGATGTCATCTTTAAAAGGGTCAGTGACACGGAGCAGCAAAGTAACCTAATGACAGCGAGGCATTTAATGGGTTAAAGGGTCAGTCCCATGTTGGAGCAAAGTGACCTAATGACAGGGACATTTTTAATGGGTTAAAGGGTCAGTCCCACGTAGGGGCAAAGTGATCTAATGACAGAGACGTGTTTAATGGGATAAAGGGTCAGTCCCACGTAGGGGCAAAGTGACCTAATGACAGGACGTGGTTAATGGGATAAAGTGTCAGTCCCATGTTGGAGCAAAGTGACCTAATAACAGGGACGTGTTTAATGGGATAAAGGGTCAGTCCCACGTAGGGGCAAAGTGACCTAATGACAGGAACATGTTTAATGGGTTAAAGGGTCAGTCCCACGTAGGGGCAAAGTGATCTAATGACAGAGACGTGTTTAATGGGATAAAGGGTCAGTCCCACGTAGGGGCAAAGTGACCTAATGACAGGACGTGGTTAATGGGATAAAGGGTCAGTCCCATGTAGGGGTAAAGTGACCTAATGACAGGGACGTGTTTAATGGCTTATAAGGTCAGTCCCGCGTAGGAGCAAAGTGACCTAGTGACATATTTCTTTGTCCTTTACTATCAAGTCATAGAATATCTATACACCCCCATTCTTCAGTCATTAATATATGACTCCTGGTTTGAACCTCAAAATATCCTGAGGGTTAAATTGCCTCATCAGATTTCCCATCCCCCTCTCTCCCCAGCTTCCGTTTTGATAATTACCAGCGTGTCCAGGCCATCCGGTTTGCCGTGAATGAGACCAACAGGGACCTTGAGCTTCTACCCAACATCACCTTGGGCCTCCATATCTATGATTCATGTGCTGTGATGCAGAGGGCAGTAGCAGGAACCCTACAGATGCTGACTGGGCACGGGCCACCTGTGCCCAATTACAGGTGCCAGCGAGGTGTCCCCTTGGCAGCTGTCATCGGCCATGCTATCTCTACAAACACTATTATGGTGGCTCATATCCTGGGGCTGTACCGTTACCCGCAGGTAAGGTTGTGTTTGCTGTCCGTGGTGCTGAAATAATCATTGGAGCATCAGCATTCCACATACTAGTCTGCCTGTGTATTATACATGTAATTCCACATACTAGTCTGCCTGTGTATTGCACGAGTAATTCCACATACTGTAGTCTGTCAGTGTAGTCAGATGCCAAACTGTTTTAAAAACAGTGACAGCATATCGTAGAAATCAATTGGGAGTTTTTGCTTTGATAAAAAGGGTACTGTTCTTTTGCTTTAAGTTTGCTCCAGTTTTGCTCCAGTTTTGACTCCAGTTTGGCCTCTGGGAGACTATAGAACATTTAACCCCCAAATCCTTGATCCAATTCTGATTCAGTTTTGTTCACCAACCTCTCCGGCATCTTGCTCTCAACAGATCAGCTTCTACTCCACTAGCTCCCTCCTGAGCGACCGGACACAGTTCCCCTCCTTCTTCAGGACTGTCCCCAGCGACGCCTTCCAGTCCCTTGGACTGGCCCAGCTAGTATTGCACTTCGGCTGGACTTGGGTGGGACTGGTGGCTGTTGACAATGATTATGGGCAGCAGAGCATCCAGGTCATCAGGAGAGAGATAATTAAGGCTGGAGCTTGTGTGGCCTTTATGGAGGACATTATTGTAAATCAACCTGACCGCAATGCTCCACACATTGTCAGAGTCATCAAAGAGTCTACAGCCAAGGTTGTGGTTGTCTTCTCCCACGGTTTCGAATTGACGTTTATTCTGGATGAGCTATTGAGACAGGAGGAGACAGGGAAGATATTGGTGGTCAGTGAAGCTTCGGCTACCACCCCCTTCATGTCATTGGAGAAATACTCAGGACTTATTTCTGGAACAATTGGCTTTGCCCTCTCCAGCGGGACTATACCAGGATTTAAAGTGTTCCTCAACAGCATCCACCCATTCATGTCTACAGGAGGAGAGTGGGTGAAGATATTCTGGGAGGAAGCTTTCAGCTGTAAGTTCCCGGACCAGAAAAATCTAACAGGCTCATCAGTGACTTCAACAAAAGAGTGTACGGGAGAAGAAAACCTAGAAGGCATCCAGAACAGCTATAATGATGTCTCCAATTTAAGGGCAACCTACAGTGCCTATACTGCAGTTCGTGTTGTTGCCAAAGCTTTGCAAGATTTGAACGACTGCCGTGAAGGAGAAGGACCATTCTCACATGGAAGATGCTCAGATATTTGGAGTTTCAGACCATGGCAGGTAGAGATCTTTAACAAACAGAAAACTAGAGTACAGCGTAACACAGTAAAAATGAAATGATTTTGGACAACTTTTGATGGACCAACATTAGCGATGAGATTACAGTGTGCAGAGCTTTCCAAACCTCATAGGTTTCTTCTCTGAGTGAACTGTGTCAGCACAGATAGAAGGAAACATGTATCTTCTCACCACTCCACGTCCCTCCTCATCACCTCAGGAGGTATATGTTTCCTTCTAACTGCGTGGCCAGATTACTCATGAAGAAGAAACGTATGAGGTTTGGTAAGCTCTGTACATTAGGATTTCATATCTGAAGAATCTTCTTTGTATTGAGGAGCGCAGAATCGGTGGATATAAAAAAGTGAAGGGAAATGCACAGTGCAAGAATGCAAAAAAAAAGTCATAAACTAAACCCTAGGTCTATTGATGCCATAACTCACATAGACATCAAGTTTGGTTTATTACTTGACCTTTTTTTTTTTGCATTATTGCACTGTGGATTTCCCTTTTCTTTTTCATATCCACTGATTCTGCGCTCCCCAATACAAAGAGGATTTACTGTGCAAAAACTACGAGGATGTTCTATTTTGGGTGTCAGAGCAGCATATCTATATTACATTTTATTATTCACTATTTCATTATCACTGTGTATATATCACTAGTACCTGTCACTTATAGTGAGAGCACCCGGTTGTTTTCACTTTGTCTGTCTCCTCAACGGTATCCCAGCCTGCAACCCATCTCCATTTCTCCAGGCCACCGATATGGCGCCTAGGACCTTGTACTACACTGGTCAAGACACAGAGCATAGCTTTGGGGTAATAGGAAGAGTTATGGGGTAGATACTCAGAGCTTCATTAAATCAGGGCTACACACATGATGTTACCTAAATATATAATGCCCATTAGCTTCCCTGTGTTTAATGAGTATCTACAGAGCTAAATATATGCAAAGACAATGGTCGTTAGGTTCCTCATTTGCATGTAGGCTTAACGCCATGTGAAGTTAACACTCCCTTGCGTTAGCTTCAAATAACATAGAGTTAAGCCTGTCTTACCCAAAGCTGGGGTTCCTGCTATCCGGTCCCTTAAGAGTTGAATAATTAAAGCTAAAAAAGAGATGACAGGAGAGGAAATGATCCCGGTAAATAACAACACGATAGTTAAATGATAACTAACTGTGGTGTTACACTTATCCTGGCCCTATAACAGACCTATCTCAGGGTGTGGATGGGAGTAACGAAACCTTTAGCTCTGACCTGACTGAGGTTCCATTCAATCCCCGCAGTAAGTATAACAGAGCTCTGGGCATCGGCGCTGTTACAGGGAGCACATGTTTTGCATATCATTACACTAACGCTCGTTATATTAAATCAAGGGCTTGTTACTTCTAAAATTAGCACTTAACGCATCGTTACTGAGCTTTGTAGGTCCTCGGTATTACATCACAAGATGTTAATTGAAGTTAACATCGTTAAATATTTCATGGATTTTTGAGGATCTACCCTATTGTGAGAAGATGTGTTGGGTAATAGGATAATTTATAGGGAGGGGTTTTATGGGGCAATAGGAAGAGTTATAAGCAGTGGTTACATGGGGCAATAGGAGTTATATGGAGCGGTTATGTAGGGCACTAGGAGGCGTAGTAGGGACCAGTTATATGAAAAAATTAAATTAACTCTATGGAGAGGTTATATGTCGACAACGTACCCAATCTTGGGTGTAAATGACCGTCACCTCTGGGCAGCAGTGTCCCGCTGCTTCCGATGTGTTTCCTTTGATAACTCCATGGGATCCCATTCCTTTACCAGCCCCATTATCTGCATGAACTCTGGGCCCACGTAACATAACGGGACCTCCCTACTCTCTCCGCAGCTCTTGCACTATGTGAAGAAGGTACGCTTGAGACTGAGCAGTGGGAGGGAGCTCTTCTTCAACGAGAACGGGGACCCACCTGCGGTGTACGATATAGTGAACTGGCAGCAGAGACCGGAGGGCGGAATAAAACCGGTCAAGGTGGGCAGCTACGATACCGGAGCTGCCATTGGACAGGTTTTCACCATCAATGCCAGTGTCATGCATTGGGCGTCTGGTGGAAGGGAGGTAAGGTACTGCCATGGAGAGGAGATACATGTACAAGTATCAGCTGTACTGTAGTAGTAGGAGTTATAGGGAACGGTTACATGGGCGATAGGAGGAGTTATAGGAAGCGATTATATGGGGCAATAGGAGGAGTTATAGTGAGAGACTATATAAGGCAATTGGAGGAGTTACAGAGGCGGCACACTTTATCCTTACCTGGCTAGTGCCGCAAGCCGGGAGGTGTCCCGGCTTGCTCGTTTATTTCCCTCGGTGTGCCGCGCGTCATCGATGCGCGGTCACGCTTCATCGGGATCGTGCGCGCATGCCCAGGGCTCCCCGAGGGAGCCCTGGTGTCCCGCGATGTGGGGGATTGCGGTGGGGGACCCGGCGGACCCGGAGAGGGGAGGGGGAAGCCCTGATCGGAGGACCGATCCTCCGAGGCTCCGGCGCGCGCCCGGGACACCCCGGCGCGCGCCCGGTTTCTGTTGCGGCCGAGACCGGGCAAAGGTAAGAATAAACTCGGCCGCAACAGTATAGGAACCAGCTGTATGGGGCAATAGCAGAAGTTTTAGGAAGGGGTTACATGGGGCAAAATAAGGATTTTTTTGGAAGGGGGTTTATGAGGTAATAGCAGTAGATCTAGGGAGTAGTTATTTGAGCCATTATTAGGCGTTATATGGAGCAGTTATAAGGGGCAATAGGAGGAATTATATGGAGCAGTTATATGGGGCAATAATTGTAATTATATGGATGGGGGAATTAGGCAATAGGAGTAAAAGCTTGACATAAATGTACCTGCTCATTCTTTTACTTACAAAATTATTTTTGTGACCAACTGTCAAACTGATAAAATTACTCAGCCTTCAACTTTCATTGCTGGTGACAATGTGTCATGTCCCAATCATCCAGTCTGTCTCAACCAGCCAGGACAGAGTTTGCATTTTTATAGTACAGTATATGCCATATCTTCCTCTTATACACTTCATCCTTCCAAATTCTCCTCCAGGTCCCTCTCTCTCTCTGCAGTAACAGTTGTCCCACTGGTTTCAGGAAAGCAGCATTGAGAGGGAAGCCTGTCTGCTGCTTCCAATGTGTCCTCTGTCCCCAAGGAGAGATCTCCAACCAAACAGGTGAGAAAATCTTAGACGAACTAGAAAAACAACATCAATTCTGAACACAACATGATAGATTATTACATTCATTATTGTTGTCTCTCTTTCAGACTCTGCTCATTGCTCTAAATGTCCATGGGATATGTGGCCCAATCTTCAACGGGACAAATGCCTCCCAAAGTCCAGAGAATTCCTCTCCTATGATGAACTACTGGGTGCCACCTTGGCCGCTACAAGTGTCTTATCCTCTTTAGTCCCAGTTGTCATGTTTGGACTTTTTATCCACTTCAAGAACACACCCATTGTCAGAGCCAATAACTACACCCTCAGTTGTCTTCTCCTTTGGTCCCTGTCCCTTTGCTTCCTCTGCTCTTTGGCTTTCATTGGTTACCCCCAACGCAAGACATGTCTTCTGCGCCAGGCTGCTTTTGGTATGGCCTTTGCCCTTTGTGTCTCATGTATCTTGGCCAAAACCCTTATGGTGGTCATCGCATTCAAGGCCACCAAGCCTGGTAGCAACCTAAGGAAGTGGACCAGCAATCGGGTGTCTTATCTTGTTGTCATTTTATGCATCCTTATTCAATCTTTTCTCTGCATCGTCTGGCTCTCATTCTCACCTCCCTTCTCCGAACACAACACCCAAACCAAATCAGGAGTCATTATCATTGAGTGTAACGAGGGCTCCCCCATCGCCTTCTGGTGCATGTTGGGATATCTTGGCCTTCTGGCTACTGCTAGCTTCATTGTTGCGTTCCTGGCCAGACGGCTCCCTGACAGCTTCAACGAGGCCAAGTTCATCACCTTCAGCATGCTGGCCTTCCTCAGTGTCTGGGTGTCCTATATCCCGGCCTCTCTCAGTGCACGTGGCAAGTACACCGTGGCCATGGAGGTCTTCGCCATCCTGTCCTCCAGCTGGGCTCTGGTGGTCTGCATGTTTGTACCCAAATGTTTCATCATATTGTTCCGACCTGACATGAACTCGAGAGAACATCTCATGGGGAAAGACAGAGGTCGGACTCACAAGATCAAATAAATGTAATAAAACGGGATGTATACTCGGACCCAATAAACCATTTCTACATTCAGCTTTGTATATTAATTAAAAAGTGTTACCTCTGTTGCTTTTATATAATTGTTGCTGGGTGTAAAACTCTGTTGGTAACGGAATAAATAAATGGTGCAGAAGAAGTGACAGAAAGAATGTGTAGGTTTCAATTACTAATGATCAAGAGTATGTGCGAGAAAATTAATTACTGTAACAGTGAAGTAACAAGGAACACGGTGACACGTCAGTGGACTTATGCAAATGATGTATCGGTTTAATGAAGTCGTAAAAGAATCCCCCAAGGTTAAAAAGGCAAAACCGGCCTAAGTACAGGGTATGATAAAAAAGAGATTTTCTGAACTCGTGGCATATGGAAAATGAGACGTTCCAACCTGACGAAGCACGCATCAGTGCGAAACGCGTTGTTCGGTGAGCGTGGACCTGTTTGGACGTTGTATGCTTCCGTAGTCAGCGGCTCGCTAGGGACTCCATCTCTGATCTCCGGACGCGGCGGCCAGCGGAGTTCCGTGCAGCAAGGAGACCGGAACAGCCCCATTGACTTCCACATCCAACAGTGCGAGTGGTTTATTGTTTTTGTTTTCATCGTGTTGAATAAATATTGCATTCTAATTCCTACTATCCTGAATGTTTGTGGTACACATGGGATACCAACACCTGCCTTACTGCGAGTGAGGGAAAGCGTGGGGGGAGTGTCCTGGGGACCCAGACTAAGGATTAAAGAGATTAAAGGATTAAAGCTTTTGGGGAGCGCAGATATTTTCTTGCCTAAATACAAATATTCTGTTGAACATGAAATATTGCACTAAGAGTGTCATCTCTATTACATTGAGGAAGACCAGGCTGAGACCAGTTGCCTTCTACTAATTTGAAGAACCCATATCATATCTGAATACCCACTGCTGTTACCTGACAGGAAAAGTGTGAGTCCCCATCTCTGTCAAAACCTAGTTGTCATTTAATTTTGGAAATTACTACACTATATATTGTGACAGAAACCAGGGGATGGTAATAAATTCCGTATATAGGGCTCCCAGGATACTGAACAGTTTCTATCCTGTCTGGCCTGGGAGTGCAGCCTTATAATACATGCACTCCATCCCACAGTTTTGGGCAAGCGCTGGAACTGAGGGATTTCTGTCACCTGTCATGCTAATTAGAAATCAGGTATGTAAGACTGATTTCCTGTTTTCTCTTGTCTCTTCTCCAGAGCCTGGAAGGCTGCTGAACACAGTGGGGAGAAGCCCCTTCCCCACACAGGTTCAATTGTTCTATTCATTTGGCTAACTCTACAAAAGTACCTTGTTTTGTTGTTGGAAAGTGGAAAAGCCACTTCCACCCTGAGTTAGGGAAATCTAAGTTAAGTTATCGCTCAGGTGAGCAGCTTTTGTTTTGATGTGTTTTGTTGTATGCACTGTGGCAGTCTCAGTGCCTGGGACTGAATAAACCAGGCACAGCCTGTTTAAAGGAACAGTACGTGACGCCTCCTCATTTAACCTACCCCAAAAGACCGTGTTCTAACCGTCCCGGACAAGCGGCGGAGCCCCGGAGTAAGCTGTTTGTCACAATATATATATCATTTTTTCCACATATGGTGATATCTGCACTCCCCAAAAGCTACATCTGATTATCCACTTCAGGAGAACCTTGACCTACTCTTCATAGGGTTGAACTGTGACTTTTGCACATTATACACTTTATATTTTTTATATACACATGGACACTCTTCATATATATAAGTTAGTGTGCGCTTTAATTATTTGATTATACTGTATATCACAATTAATACCTCATAGAGGAGCGCCTGGCTATTTGTTTTTGCACTTGTAAGGATGAAAGGAACTGCTTTTTGCTGTGGCTCACACACGGCCGGGTGAGCCAATTATTCTACCATCTATTATATTTACCATCCACTTCCACCACCACTGCTGCACCAGTAGCATTAGGAACGGATCACTCAGAACGGACACTCCATGGAAATACGGGCTGGAGAGAAAGATACCTTGTGTAGTACAGACTTGCACTTGGCCGTGTAGGTTCATATTATAGTGTTCAATCCATCACACTCCACCTCCGTTTCTCCGTGCACCGAGTCGCATGTTACACCATATTTACAATTTGTGATTGCTCGTCATAATTTTAGGAGGATTATTGATTATTGATTTTCTCTTTTTTTTTGTATTGCGCTCCCCCACCCTGTTTCTACTCTAACCTAAGGATCGCGGAAGATTCTCTACCGGGTTGAGCAGCTACACAACACACGGGCCAGATACAGCTTCTTTTTCCGGCATTATTGCGTTTTATTTATTTATTTGTTTCATTTGTGGTACATTGCCATTTTACATCATGCGGGGTGCATTGATACTTTATTTTGGGAAGCGCCCTAGGTTTTTTTCCTTTACCTGACCTTAGCACGAGTGTTGGTACCCCTGGCTCTGGGGAGACACTATATTATAATACACGGATAATCTATGGACATACATAAAGGATAAAGTAGAAAGTCAACAATTGTACATCTAGAAAGACTTTTAAAAAAGAGAAGTTAATCATTTTGGGGTTTTTTTTTGTTTTGGGATTAGTTAATTTTTCCAAGGACAACTGGCGATACGCCCAGAATTGTGCCAAGGTTCTTTACTGTATGTCATGTCAACAATGACAAATTAGTGATACTGTGTGAAGTAAGATACAGAATCACTGTGCAGGTTTAAAAGTACAATATGTTTTTTTTTTCTTTTAGGAATAATTATTTGTTTTAAGAATTTTTTGACATCTTAAGAACACACCGTAGGAAAAAATGAAAGTTCAAATGCATTTAAAAAACTAATTGCATTACATTGATGGAGTATGAAGGTGAAACAACACATTAGTGCTGAGATGCTGGTGGTGGAAGATGTCTCCCCTTTACACATTGGAGGAGACTACTGTTTTTATAGACAGGGAATGGTTTTGAGATGAAGGTTAATTATAAAAGGCTTTGCCTTCTATTCCCCCCCCTTCCAATGTTATTTTTGTTTATACTTTCTGATTCCTTCTCAGCACAAACTGAGTGAAATTACTAGATGTTTCATGGGTTGTACAGAATGCCGATGGAGAGCTAGAAATCCCTACTTATTGTACAGTATATCTGCCTCCAAACGCAAACTTTTTCTAATGCAAAGTTTACTAAATATGAGAATCTATTTATACAGTAACTGCTGACCATCCTTCTCTCCAAAACGTGTCCCAACTTGAATCCCTCATGCCTACCCAACTCAATGGAGAACCCTACAATTGTATCAACTACCTTTTGAGGAAGTCACCTGCGGAAACGCATTGGCTGATGTTATGGGTATGGTTTACCAATGAGAAAATCCATGGGTAGAGGGGGTGTGGGTAGTTGCCCCGGAAGGGCGGTTAGGCCTCCCGGGTGGGTAGAGGGGGGGTTACCCCCTTAATTATCAAAGTGGTTAACAACTGCTAAGGTGCCTATGTTGTTCACACTCAGGTCTGACTAATATATGTAACTCTTGCAGAAGCAACACAATAAACATCAGTCTCTGGTAGACTGTTACCCTCAAATGTGAGTGGGGTTTTGTTTCTTCCGCACTATCTCAATGTCTTGATTTGATCCAGACTGCTGCGGGGATCTGACAGTCCCACATATCGGGGTCCTTTTCCTGTAATAGAGGTGATGACATGCAGTATACAGCAATGTAATCGCTCTTCCCCGAGTCTCATTTCTGCAACATGCCCAACTCTGCAATTTAATTCCATGACAAGCTCTGGTAAGAACCCATATTTTGGCTGCGTTCGGAGAAATACAAAATTCAGTGATATCATGTGGAACGGGAGTGAACGGTAATCCCCCATGAGAACTAAATGGCATATGGGCACAAACATAATCTTTGACCTGGGTTAAATTGATATAGGAATCTACCAGAGAAATGAATGAACATTTCAGCCCCCGTAATGAAAAATAGTAAAATTATTCTTTTCATTTTGGCCCAATACAAAAGAAATGTGTATTCCTGTAAACACAAACAAACGTATTCCTAAAAGCAAAAATAAATATGGATGAATAAAACGTCTTTCCCACTCTTGCCAGGCCTGGTATCTTCCAATCAAAGTCCATTTTTTCTGGGGCTGGTACCAGTTTACAGTGCGCAGCTTGGACCCACGAGTCCGGTCCCTCTATTTTTACTGCGGTATTGGTGACCAAGAACACTTGAAATGGACCTTCCCACCTTGGTTGTAAAGCTGTTTCCCTGGTCAAACTTTGATGACTACCCAGTCACCTGGTCCCAACTGGTGGAACTTCTGATTGGACTCCGTTGGCAGAACGGCTTTGACCTGAGAGTGGAAAGACTGAAGGTTTCTCGTTAACACCTGGCAATATTGCCTTATAGTTTCATCATTCATTATGATCCGTGACTAATAATTCCTTATTTATTCCAGTCCTCATTGGTCTTTCCTGTTAATATCTCATGTGGGGACAACTTGTGCTTTCTTGCAGGAGCTCATAAGCGCTAAGGGTAAGGCATCAGGCCATTTCAACCCTGTCTCCTATGTAATTTTAGCCATTATAAGCTTTAATGTGGCATTTGCTCTTTCCATGTCCCCTGCAGATTGTGGATTATAGGAGCAGTCCAAATGGTAGGGGATGCCCAACGCCCTGGTTACATCCTGTACCACTTGTCCCATGAAATGGGTCCCAGAAATCACTGTTGATCAGTACCCGTACTTAGCAAAGAATTCTTGCAGTCGTTTCTTTGCTTTTGTTTAATTATTGGCGCAGCAATAGGCCTCCATCCAGCCGGAGAATGTCCATAATATCACCAAAACATAGCGATAGTGGGCACACTTAGGTCATTCAATCAAATCAATTTGGATATTTACAAATAGACCCCATGGTGCCGGTTGAGCGCTTCGGGTAGTTTTTCATGCTTGCCCCCACATTAATCTGTTTGCAGATAAAACAGGATTCACAACAATGCTGGGGCCATCGGCGCCACCTGTGGAGCAAAGCGTGATTTAGAAATGGCACCGACAATCCCTCCGTTTGTTCAAAATGATCCGCTACGGGGTGGATGCGAAAAAAACAGGGCAAAAAGATCAGAAAATATAGGTAATGTGCACTCCTCCCCCCTTGAAGAAGCGCCAAGCGGCGTGAAACGATCGTCGGGTGTTAGGCGACGCGCAGACCGATGACGTCAGCCAGTTCTTTGAAGCTTGAAGACGGAGCGTGAGGCATCCCCACCTACTCACGAGTTACATCTCGGAAACGGGTGATATTTAGCGCACTATAGACACTTTGCACTCTCATGGAGTATTATGCCCTATCTTTGAGGAGCATACACTTTAAGGGCATATAAATGCAATCTGTATAGTGACACACATTAGACGGTCCTGGGCACACATATGTCAGTGCATGTAATATAATCAGCCGGGATTACCCAAGCCCTCTGGCACATAGCTGATTAACCATATTCAGAGTTATATTGATTAGTTCTGAATATATGCACATTTATCCAATTACAGGACCGCCCTGACAGTATATTGAATACCACACTGGTTTTACATCTATACACCCATACTGGGGGTTTGCCGACCTGCTCCGTCGCCGCTATCTTTAGAGATTTTATATTAGTTTTAAATAAGTTTAGTAGATATCAATTAGATGTGTATATATATATAGAAATAAATAATTTTTTGTTTTGTGTTCTAAACCTTCTGGTACCCATATGGTTTGATACATAATTGTTTATACTCAGAGTTATAATTTAGTTGAGTGCAAACTAATGGGATTTCTTTCTGTTGGTCATCTCTGACCAATCCTACCTACAAAAAGATCAGAAACAATAACAATGGCACTGCTCTGCTGTCTGATGTGCGTGCTTAACCCTTTGCCTTGACTATGGCTAATTCTGAGGGGAGTGGAAGAGCTTTGCAATAGATCATCGATATGCATTAAATTTAGAATCGGCGTACCACTCCAATGGCAGACCGGGAGTCCGTGTAAATATTCACAGCTGATCCGGCAGCTAAAAACAGTTCAGTAACTGTAATCAACTCAGTAACCTGTGCTGAATGCACAGAGGGTAGGGGAGATCATTCTATATCCTTATGGACACATACATTGCCTAATTGATCTCTCTGACAAGATCCAACGACAAACCGTTCCCACTGGGGGTTAACTAGAGGAATGCCTGTTAAACCCTTTTTTGTTCTCTCTAACAATCCTGCAGCTCCCCCTCTCTGTCGGAGTGAAATCACTAAAGCAGGTTTTGTTTTTCTCTCTCTCTTGTTTCACTGCAACACGTAGTAAGTGATGGTTCTGGCCCGTTGACAAAAGCAATATTCAACACTCCTGGGGCATTCCTGTAGTTTCAATATCTGTAATGCCTGGATATTTGGCATACTTATCCATAAATGTATCAGTGTATTCAGAAACGGTTTCATTTTTTCTCTCTCGTCAGTTTACAACTGTTAATCTCATTCCAATCTAATCTAATGGGATACAGTTCTTTTCCCTGTATACGTTGATACAATTCTACAGGATTCCGTACTACGTACTGTACAACGTTCTGATTTAAATCAGCTGCAGTTTGCTTATAAGCAGTACACGTAGAGATGTGGTGAGCGCATAGGAACAAACGAATAAGGATACAGAGATGAATGCAATAGCATGTGAACTAATCAGTCATACAACCATACACACGGGGAATGGCAGGGTGATGTGGAATAAATCAAATAAATTGAATTGAATAAAAAGAAATTTCACTGAAATGTACCCAGCATGTACCCAGCATGTACCTTGCGAATTTAAGGCAAGTTTTAGGATAATCGTTGGCTCGTCTGTATCCTCATGTAAGAAGCAAAACCTTACTAAACCAAAAGACTAAGTATACAGAACTTACATATAAGTACAGCACTACCAGCCACTGTATCCTCTGTGTCAGCTACTTCAGGGATCTCCCTGCTCTCGCATCCAGTCGCAGGGCCTGTGACAGAAGCTTTCACATGAGAACTACGGTGGCCTTCTGTGATCAAAATACTACAGCTCCACCAACACAGGGCTACTACGCGTTTCGAGAGTAGTCAATCTTCGTCAGGTCCTGCCTTCCAATTTTTATAAGCAGTACAGACAACTTTAAATTCTAAGATCCATTTTCCTGGGTCATCTTTAAGGATTGGAAACATGGTTCTGAATTTTAACATATCCCCCCCAGGTGTCCATGGTGGATACACTGCAATAATATGTACATAATTTCAACCTTGTCCTGGTAATTATTGTAAAGGATAGATCTCAGCAGGTAAATCACTGAAAGATATATGTTAGAACTATCTTCCAGATATCTAGTATTATCTAGTATTACTGCGGGTAACTGAAGAGCTTGGACCAGTAGGTATTGCCTCTTGGGGACAATAAATGACCAGAGCTCTAGGGGAACTTAAACCCTGACTTGGATTCACCCATCCAAGAGATTATATGGAGAATTGTGTGCTCCAGAGATGGTGGAACTACGTGCACAAATGTCCATAATGATATACCAGGACTGGAGGTTACTCCTTGATAAAGGACCCCTACGGTCCGAAACGCGTAGGAGTCTTTGTCTTACCCCCTGGGGTTATGTTTACCGAGTGGTGCTGAATAAATAGAATTTTATTTTTCTTACCACCTGGCTCCCTGGCAGTGCGCTGTTTTTGCTCTCTTTTTCCGTCTCAGAGATTAAGCTGCATCAGGTAGTTCTGCAGGAAGAGGAACCCCATACAGAGGTGGTCAATTTTCAGAGAACAGATCTAAAACATCTGGCCCTCATGTGGCAATTGGGAGGCGAGGGTATAGTTTGAGGAATAGAATTGGGTTGTGTCCCTGGAATTTTAAGGGTAGAATTTTCCCAACTTTTTACATACTGTAACTATCCCCGTTTCTTTTCTCAGTTTCCGCATACCAACTAAAAAAAGGGTTTAAATTGCCGTACCTTTGCTCCCAATGTAGATAAACCTCCCTGTAAATAACAAAATAGAAGAAAAAAATAAAAAAAAAATAAAGACACTCCCTCCCAAACCCCATTTAAAAGATCCCTCCAAGGAGAATTGCAACTTGGAGTCATCTTGTAATACACACTCACACAAATATCTACATGATTCAACATTGCAATTAACATACATTGTACCGTCTACCCATTTTATTTCTGTGACAAGTACATTTTCCTGGAGTCCTTAACACCCATTCTTCAACCACTACACTGGGTCTAGGTTTTATTTCCCATCATAAAGAAAATCATTTTCCTTTGGTTGTTACCGGAATACCTTACAAAGTGACCCCACTTCAGATCACACCCACTTCAGATCACACATACATACACCACAAGCATAAAACTCCATGTATACACTAAACTTTGTACTTTCCTTCCGTCCCTGGGTAATTCCTTAAAAAATAAATAAAACTTACTGTATTCCTATAAGAGATGTGGGCAGAGGTATATTTAATGGAGACCGATAAGGGTGAAATTAAATCCTGGCTTTATTGTGCCTGTTACTTTAACAAGGCAAAACATACAAAAATAAACACAATAAAAGCCTACTCCACCTTGGAGTATAACTAAACCTTTACTCCAGCCCTTTCTAACTGGGTGGCAAGCTAAGCTGGTTACCACCCCAAACATATCTATCTATCGATCCGCCAGCGAGTGGCCGTGGCTTCAGCGATCTGTCAGCGAGTGTATCGGCAATAGTAATAAAAAATCTGCAAATCTCGACTCGCCATTTTTGGGGAATCGTCTGATCCACTGCGGATCAAAGTTCGCCAAATTTTTTTCCCCCATCTCTATTCCAGCGTAGAACCAAATTGTTGACCCTTCATTAAACCTATACATCATTGGCATAAGTCCATTAGCATGCCATCTTGTTGGTTGTTGGCTTTTACACTAATGGTAATTAATTTACTCATACATACAGATGCAGCGGCTGTTATTCGAACAAACCTGGAAATGGAATTTCGATAGATGCCCTTGATCCTCACTAGTTTGCCGGGGCAGACAAAAGGCGCCCCGGATTAACACAGCAGGGGTGAGTGTTTCCGGGTCTGCCTGTCTGTAATAGACGCGCGATCGCGGGGGTTTTTATTAAAATTCTAACATTACAGCAATGACGCAGGGGGTCTCCGGAGCTGAGCAACGTTGATTTCAGCCTCGGGGAACCCCTACTTCCCGAGTTACAGGCTCCGGTATGGGGTTGACGGTATCCCCATGTTAAAATCCACGTGGGATGTAAACAAAGCAACCGCAACTGACCATCTCGGGTCCAGCACGCGGCGTGACGCGCGCAGTACCCAGTAAATGTGCGAATAACAGCCGCTGCATCGGTACTCTTGATTGATCATTAATAATTGAAACCTCCACATTCATTCCGTCAGTTCTTCTCCTCCATTTATTTACTCCTTTACTAACAGAGTTTTACACCCAGCAAGAATATTATAAAAGCAACACAGGTAAAACTTTTTAATTAATATACAAAGTGGTGAATGCAGAAATGGTTTATTGGGTGTGCGTAAGCATCCTGTTTTTACATTTATTTGACCTTGTGAGTCAGACCTTTGTCTTTCCCCATGAGATGTTCTCTCGAGTTCATGCCGGGTCGGAACAATATGATGAAACATTTGGGCACAAACATGCAGACCACCAGAGCCCAGCTGGAGGACAGGATGGCGAAGACCTCCATGGCCACAGTGTACTTGCCACGTGCACTGAGGGAGGCCGGGATATAGGACACCCAGACACTGAGGAAGGCCAGCATGCTGAAGGTGATGAACTTGGCCTCGTTGAAGCTGTCGGGGAGCTGCCTGGACAGGAAGGCAACGATGAAGCTGACAGTAGACAGAAGGCCAAGATATCCCAACATGCACCAGAAGGCAATGGGGGAGCCCTCGTTACACTCAATGATAATGACCCCAGATTTGGTTTGGATGTTGTGTTCAGAGAAGGGAGGTGAGAATGAGAGCCAGACGATGCATAGAAAAGATTGAATAAGGATGCATACAATTATAACAAGATAAGAGACCCGATTGCTGGTCCACTTCCTTAGGTTGCTACCAGGCTTGGTGGCCTTGAATGCGATGACCACCATAATGGTTTTGGCCAAGATACATGAGACACAAAGGGCAAAGGCCATACCAAAAGCAGCCTGGCGCAGAAGACATGTCTTGTGTTGGGGGTAACCAATGAAAACCAAAGAGCAGAGGAAGCAGAGGGACAGGGACCACAGGAGAAGACAACTGAGGGTGTAGTTATTGGCTTTGACAATGGGACTGGTCTTGTAGTGGAAAAAAAGTCCCCCCATGACAACTGGGACTAAAGACGAGGAGACACTTGTAGCAGCCAAGGTGACACCCAATGGATCTTCATAGGAGAGGAATTCCCTGGACTTTGGGAGGCATTTGTCCCGTTGGAGATTGGGCCACATATCCCATGGACATTTAAAGCAATCAACAGAGTCTGAAAGAGAGACAACAATAATGAATTAAATAATCTATCACATTATGTTCAGAATTGATGTTGTTTTTCTAGTTCTTCTAAGATCTTCTCACCTGTTTGGTTGGAGATCTCTCCTTGGGGACAGAGGACACATTGGAAGCAGCAGACAGGCTTCCCTCTCAATGCTGCCTTCCTGAATCCAGGGGGACAACTGCTACTGCAGAGAGAGAGAGGGACCTGGAGGAGAATTTGGAAGGATGAAGTGTATAAGAGGAAGATATGACGCAGATTCAGTACTATAAAAATGACAAACTCAGTCCTGACTGGCTTAGACAGACTGGATGATTGGCACATGACACGTTGTCACCAGTAAGGAAAGTTGAAAGTCGAGTTATTTTATCGAACCACAGTGGGACAGAGAAGGCATTTTGTAAGTAAAAGAATGAGCGGGTAAATTTATGTCAAGTAGTTCCACCCATTGCCCAATTCAAACATCCATATAAATCCTCCTATTGCCCCATAAAACCGCTCACTATAACTCCTCCTATCGCCCAAATAACAGCTCCCTATAATGCCTCCTGCTACCGCTTCCTATACATGTATCTCCTCTCCATGGCAGTACCTTACCTCCCTTCCACCTGACGCCCAATGCACGGCACTAGCATTGATGGTGAAAACGTGTCCTATGGCAGCTCCGGTATCGTAGCTGCCCACCTTGACCGGTTTTATTCCGCCCGCCTGGCTCTGCTGCCAGTTCACTATATCGTACACCGCAGGTGGGTCCCCGTTCTCGTTAAAGAAGAGCTCCCTCCCACTGCTCAGTCTCAAGCGCACCTTCTTCACATAGTGCAAGAGCTGCGGAGAGAGAAGGGAGGTCCTGTTATGTTACATAGGCCCAGAGTTAGTGCAGATAATGGGGCTGGAAAAGGAATGGTATCCAATGGGGGCTATCAAAGGGGACTCAGTGAAAGCAGAGGCACTTTTATCATTTTAATAGTCATTATGCATCAAACTAATCCTTGTGATCTGTCCAGAGGTGCTGGTAATTTACACCCAAATTGGGTATATTGTTGACATATTACCTCCCCTATACCTCATTCTATTTACCCAATATAACGGCTCCCTACAACTCCTCCTACTGTCCCATATAACCCCTCCCTTTTATTCCTGGGAACCTTTGAGGAGATTTCTTCAGATATGAAATTCTAATGTACAGAGTTTACCAAACCTCATACATTTCTTCTTCAAGTGTAATCTGGCAGCACAGTTAGAAGGAAACATACTGTATCTCCTGAAGTAATGAGAAGGGACGAGAAGTGGTGAGAAGATACATGTTTCCTTCTGTCTGTGCTGCCACAGTACTCTCAGAGAAGAAACCTACGAGGTTTGGAAAGCTCTGCACACTGTAATCTCATCTCTAATGTTGGTCAATCATAAGGTGTCTACAATCATTACTTCTGTATCATGCTGTACTCTAATTTTGGGTTTGTTAAAGATCTCTACCTGCCATGGTCTGAAACTCCAAATATCTGAGCATCTTCCATGTGGTCCTTCTCCTTCACGGCAGTCGATCAAATCTTGCAAAGCTTTGGCTATAACACGAACTGCAGTATAGACATTGTAGGTTGCCCTTAAGTCAGAGACATCATTATAGCTGTTCTGGATGCCTTCTAGGTTTTCTGCTTCCGTACACTGTTTTGTTGAAGTCCCTGATGAGCCTGTTAAGTTTTTCAGGTCCGGGAACTTGCAGCTGAAAACTTCCTCCCAGAATATCTTCACCCACTCTCCTCCCGTAGACATGGAGGGGTGGATGCTGTTGAGGAACTCTTTAAACTCTGGGATTTTCCCACTGGGGAGGGCAAAGCCAATTGTTCCAGAAAGAAGTCCTGAGTATTTGTCCACTGATAGGAAGGGGGCGGTGGACCAACCTTCACTGGCCAACAATATCTTCCCTGTCATCTTCTGTCTCAACATCTCATTTAATATAAAGGTCAAATCAAAACCAGTGGAGAAGACAACCACAACCTTGGCTGTTGACTCTTTCATGACCCGAGCAATGTGTGGAGCGTTACGGTCAGGCTGACTTATAATGATGTTCTCCGTGAAGGCCACACAAGCTCCGGCCTTAAGTATCTCTCTCCTGATGACCTGGATGCCCTGCTGCCCATAATCATTGTCATTAGCCACAAGGCCCACCCAAGTCCAGCCGAAGTGCAACACCAGCTGAGCCAGTCCCTGGGACTGGAAGGTGTCACTGGGGACAGTCCGGAAGAAAGAAGGGAACTGTGTCCGGTCGCTCAGGACTGAGCTTGTGGAGTAGAAGCTGATCTGTAAAGGGGAAGATGCCAGAATTGGTTCCAGGATTTGGGGAGCTACATTTCTAAAAGTTCCAAGATGCCAAACTGAAGCAAAAATAATAACAGTCCCACATGTATCAAAGGGGAAACTTCCAACGAGATTCCTTCATTGTTTTTGGCGCTGGTTTTACAACAGTTTGACATCCGTCAGACTTTTGACATGTATCACAGCATTACATATCATTGTAAATATTGCATTAGGCTTAACAACATGCATTGTGTTAACTGGTGCAATAATGTCTGTGACAGCTACGTACATCATGTGATCTGCTTACATGTGCATGTCTTACTGACACGGGTTTCCTTTTTCCTTGTGCTGATCAAATCTGCCAGGTCTGAGGACACTTTAATATATATAATTGTATTATGGGAGTGAGAACTTTTTATTTATTTTTTAAATTATTTTTGTAAAGTAAGACTTGGGAGGTGTGGGATTTCCTCCGCCTGCTCTCTTGTGAGTGATGTCTCTGTGGGTTCAGCAAATGCATCTACAGCTAGAGACCATCTCCCCAACTCCCCTTATCTGTATTGGCTCTCTGATAAGGACATGTCGGGATAAGGGAAAAGAAAACACTTGGTTGACAAACACTCCCCCAGTTCAGAGATCCCTAAGAAATTGAACTATCTGACTATGTGGAATTACACATGTAATACACAGGCAGACTACAGTATGTGGAATTACATGTGTAATACACAGGCAGACTACAGTATATGGAATTACACGTGTAATACACAGGCAGACTACAGCATGTGTAATACACTGGAAGACTATCTGGCATTACACATTTAATACACTGGCAGACTACAGTATGTGGAATTACATGTGTAATACACAGGCAGACAACAGTATGTGGAATTACATGTGTAATACACAGGCAGACTACAGTATGTGCTTTTTGGGGTTAATTGGGTACTATAGAAGGTTTATCCCAATTTTGCGACTAAGGCAACCCCACTAACCGACCTCACAAAAGACCCTGAGTTAGGGAAATCTAAGTTAAGTTATCGCTCAGGTGAGCAGCTTTTGTTTTGATGTGTTTTGTTGTATGCACTGTGGCAGTCTCAGTGCCTGGGACTGAATAAACCAGGCATAGCCTGTTTAAAGGAACAGTACGTGACGCCTCCTCATTTAGGCAGTCCCAGGCTCCGTTGGTAAGGGAGCAACGTCACAGCAGATTCACAAGGCAGGTGTGCTATACAATAGTCCAAGAAAGAGGTCCCGTAATAGTGGTGCCTATAGCACTCGCGCCTGGATCAATACGCTGCAGCGCTTAGTGTAGACTCCAATGTCTGTGCGTCTGACGTCACGACGCTCCCTTACCAACGGAGCCTGGGACTGCCCCAAGAGTCTACAGAAAAACCGGATGGTGGTGACTATATATATCACATATGCTTGATTTTATTGCATTTTTGTAAGTGCGTTTTTTACCCCCCTCTCTCCCCCTTCCCCCTCATTAATACTTTTATACGCTATGGGCGTGCGCTCTCTCCTCTTTTTTCCTTTTTAGATATCTTGTGGACGTGGTTGGTCCATATTGAGAGCTGCCGGAGACCCTGCATACCAGCACCTATACCATTCATTGGACTATTTGAGGACTGGTTTATCCTTTTTTGCATTTTTTTATATAATATTGTTCATGTTTTTGTGGGCCTGATATTATTATAGGTCCACATTACTACATATGTGTATATATTGCTTATATAATTAAGGTATCTATCTATATTTACATCATATTGTCATAGCATATATATATATATATTCATTGTATATGTTCCTTAGAGGCGCAGCTTTTTTCTTTGTTATATATATATATATATATTAATGCTAGCACCTAATTGCTTATACATGTTTATTGAGAACAATTGCAATGGAAAATGTAACACAAAACAAAGAGAGATAATAGGAAACAGACCTTCCAATGTCAAATAACTAACCAATAGAAAAATTGGTATTCGCTTTCAACCACGCAGAAACCACAAAACTACAGTCACACACAGCACTAATACATATGGCATCCAATGTCACAGCAACATTTTCTCAACTAAGGGTGAGCAAATAAATTGGGATGATGCACTTAATGATCTCAAATGCACATAAACCTAAGCTAAGACAGAAATAGCACTGTTTCTGTATATACACATGTGTATATACAGGTATACACACATTTGCACATATGACACACTTCTGGAACAGAATGTACTATACAAACACCACATCAATGGGCAGAATCCACTTAATCTGCAACCATATAGAAAAACAATGAACGTACTGTACAAGTATTACATATTACTAAACTGAACACATCTGTCTTAAAGCAGCAATCTCCCCCCCCCCCCACACACACACAGAAGCCTATATACTGTACATTTTATTCATATAATGTTAGTATCTGCTTTAATCCATGTCTTTGCAATCAAATCAGCCACTCACCACTGAAGAGGTACCAAAGGAAGTCATCATAGACAACATATGTATTTCTAACCTTAATTTGAATTGGTCCCTTAAACCTTGTGGCTCCGTAAGATTCTTAGCTACCTATTGAAAAATAGGAAAACACAGATAGAGAACTTAGGGG
>WSYH01009013.1:0-27212 GCA_036426205.1 Ascaphus truei | reverse complement strand
TCCGTACGTACTGCAGGGTCTACATTCGCGCTAATATGCATGCAGCCCTATGTTACTGCAGTTTCTACTACTACGGCTATATGCATGTCAGCCGTACGTACTGCAGGGTCTACATACTGCCTAATATGGCAATGGCTCCCTACTGTACTGCAGGGTCTACATGCTGCGCTAATATTGCATGAACCCCCTCTGTACGCAGTGTCTACATCTGCGGCTAATATGCATGGCACCCCTACTGTACTGCATGGACTATATTCTGCGCTAAGTACATAAACCCCCTACTGTAATTCTGCAGGGACATACATACTGCGCATAATATGCATGTCTGCCCTACTAGACCTGCAGGGTCTACCTGCTGCACGAATATGCATGGCTCCCTACTGTAACTGCAGGGGTCTACATGCTGCACTATATGCATGGCATCCGTACTGGTACTGCAGTGTCTACATGCTGGCCTAATATCATGGCAAGCCCAATGACTAGCAGGGTCTACATACTACGCTAATCTCTGTCATCCGTACTGTAACTGCAGGGTCTACATAACTGCGCTAATATGCATGGCAAGCCCTACTGTACTGCAAGGGTCTACTGCTGCGCTAATATGCATGACCCCCCTACTGTACTGCAGTGTCTACATGCTGCGCTAATATGCATGGCAGCCCTACTGTACTGCAGGGACTATATTCTGCGCTAATATACATGAACCCCCTACTGTACTGCAGGGACTACAATACTGCTAATATCTGGCAAGCCCTAACTGTAACTGCGTGTCCTACATGCTGCTCTAATATGCATGCATCCCTACTGTTGCCGGGTCTCATGCTGCGCTTAATATGCATGGCAGCCCTACTATACTGCCGGGTCTACATCCTCGCTAATATGCAGGCAGACCTACTGTACTGCAGTGTCTACATTACTGCGCTAATATGCATGGCAGCCCTACTGTACTGCGGGACAAACAGGCTGCGCTAATATGCCATGGCAGCCTACTGTACTGCAGGGTCTACATGTTGCGCTAATATGCATGGCATCCCTACTGTACTTGGTGTCGACAATCCTAGACCTATATGGCAGGCAGCCCGTATTGTACTAGCAGGGTCTACATGCTGGCACTATATGCATGGCAGCCGTACTGTACTGGAGGGTCTACATACGCCTAATTGCATGGCAGCCCTTCTGTACTTCAGTGTCTACATACTTACTACTGCGGCTAATATGCAGACCCCACCTATGCTGTACTTCGTGTCTGCATACTGCGTAATATGCTGGCATCCCTACTGTACTGGCAGTGTCAGAGCTGCGCTAATATCATGCGCCGTACTGTACTGCAGTGTCTACATACGCCGCAATATCATGACGCCCCCTACTGTACACTCAGGGACTAACATGCTGCGCTAATATGCATGGCAAGCGTACTAAATGGCAGGGACACATGCTGCGCTCAATATGCATGGCATCCCCTACTGTACTGTGGGTCTACATACTCTCTGCGCTAATATGCATTGCAGCCGTACTGTACTGCAGGGTCTACATCGGCACTAATTGCATGGCAGCCCGTGATGTACTTTTCAGGGTCCTACATGCTGCACTAATATGCATGGTCAGACGTACTGTACGGCAGGGTCTAGCATGCCTGCCTAATATGCATGGCACCCTACTGTAACTGCAGTGTCACATCGCGGCTAATATGCCATGGCATTCCCTACTGTACTGGTGGTCTACATACTGCGCTAATATGCATGGCAGCCCTACTGTACTGCAGGGACTACATACTGGGCGCTAATATTGCCTGGCATCCCTACTGTACTGCAGTGTCTACATATTTGCGCTAATATGCATGCATCACTACTGATACTTCAGTGTCTACATGCTGCGCTAATATGCATGGCATCCGTACTGTACTGCAGGGTCTACATCTGCACTAATTGCATGGCCAGCCCTACTGTACGTGCAGGTCCTACATAATGCGCGAATATGGCCATGAACCCCCTACTGTACTTGCAGGGTCTACATACTCTGCGCTAATACCATGGCAGCCCTACTGTACTGCAGTGTCTACATTTCGCTACTATGCATGGCATTCTACTACTGTAACTTCAGTGTCTCACATGCTGGCGCTAATACATGGGGGCAGCCGTAACTGTTTACTGCAGGGTCTCCATGCTGCACACTACTCTGCATGCAGCCCTACTGTACTGCAAGGGTCCCTACATACTGCGCTAATACGCTGAAACCCCCTACTGTACTGCAGGGTCTACATACTGCGCTAATATGCATGGCAGCCCTACTGTCGGCAGGGTCACTGCTGCACTAATATGCAGGAACCCCTACTGTACTGCATGGACTTCATGCTGCACTAATATGCTGGCCCGTACTGTAATGTAGGACGACCATGCTGCGCTAATATGCATGGCATCCCTATTAGCTGTGGTTCCTACATACTGCTCTACTAGGGCATGGCAGCCTCTGTACTGCATTGGTCTACATCTGCTCTAATATCATGGCAGCCCTACTGTACTGCAGGGACTACATAACTGCGCTAATATGCATGGCAGCCTACTGTAACTGGGCAGTTTCTACATACTACTGCGCGTAGATATGCTTGCATCCCTACTGTACTGCAGTGTCCTACATATTGCGCTAATATGCTGGCATCACTACTGTCTCAGTGTCTACATGCTGCCTATATGCAATGGAGCCGTACTGTACTGCAGTCTATCTACATGCTTGCACTTAATATGCCTGGCAGGCCTACTGACTGCAGGGTCTACATACTGGCGCTGAATATGCATGAACCCCTACTGTACTGCAGGGTCTACATACTGCGGCTAATTGCATGGCAGCCCTACTGTACTGCGGGTCTACATGCTGCACTAATATGCATGACCCCCTACTGTACTGCATGGACCTTTATTCATGCTGCCTAAATATGCATGGCAGCCTTACTGTAATGTAGGGACTACATGCTGCGCTCATATCATGGCAATCCCCTACTGTACTGTGGTGTCTACATAACTGCGCTAATATGCATGGCAGCCGCTGGTACTGCAGGGTCTACATGCCTGCACTAGTATCATGGCAGCCTACTGTAACTGGCAGGGTCTACTGCACTAAATATCATGGCAACCCTACTGTAACTGTAGTGTCTACATGGCTGCGCTAATATGCATGTGCAGCCGTACTGTACTGTCAGGGTCTACATACTGCGCTAATATGCATGACCCCTCGATGTACTGGCAGGGACTACAGTGCCTCGCTAATATGCATGCAGCCGTTACTTAATGCGGAATCGCTGGCGCTACATATTCATGGCATCCCCTACTGTTAACTGTGCGTGTCTACAAGACTTGCTACATATGCATGGCAGCCGTACTGTACTCAGGGTCTACATGCGCGCTAATATGTCAGGCAGCCCGTACTGTTCTGCAAGGGTCCCTACATGCGGCACTAATTTGTTTGTGTTTTTGTCATGGCAGCCCTACTGTACTTGCAGGTCTACATACTGCGCTAATAGCATGGCTCTACTGATACTGCAGTGTTTACATACTGGCGCTAATACTGCAGCAGCACCTACTGTCTTCAGTGTAACTGCTTGCGCTAATAATGCATGGCCATCCCTAACTGTACTGCAGTGTCTCACTCTGCACTAATATGCATGGCAGCCGTACGTAACAGGGTCCTACATACTGCGATAATTGCATGAACCCCTACGTAGCTGCAGGGTCTACAGTGCTTGCCTAATATGCATGGCTGCCCTACTGTATATGCAGTGTCTAATACTGTGCCTAATATGAAGCAGCCTACTGTACTGCAGGGTACTACTGCTTGCGCATACATCCCAACTGTACTGCGAGGAACTAATACTGCGTTAATATGCATGGCAGCCCTACGTAACTGCCATTGTTACATACTGCGCTAATAGCATACCCCTACTGTACTGCAGGGACTTACATACTGAACGCTAAATGCATGGCAGCCTACTGTACTGCAGTGTTTCTACATACTGCGCTAATATGCATGAACCCCCTGACTGTACTGTCAGGGACTACATGCGGGCTGCATAAATGCATGCAGCAGCCGTACTGTACTCTGCAGGGATACATGACTTGGCGCGCTATATGCATGTAGACGTACGTCTGCAGGGTCTAATGTGCACTAATAGTCATGCAGCCCTACTGTACTTCAGTGTCGTACATACTGCTTAATTGCATGGCAATCCCTACTGCTAACTTGTGTCTACATTACTGGCTAATATGCATGGCAGCCCCTTGTAATGCAGGGACTACTAATCGCGCTAAGATGCCATGGCAGACCCTACTGAAGGCTAGTGTCCTACATATGGCTAATATGCATGCACCCTACTGTACTGCAGTGTCTACATACTGCGCTAATCATGCATGGCATCCCTTACTTGTACTCATGGTACTACAATGCTACGTCAATTGCATGGCAGCCCTATCGTACTGCAGTGTCTAACATGCTGCACTAATATGCATGGCAGCCCTACTGTACTGCAGGGTCTCCGGCACTAATATCAGGCATGCAGCCGTACTGGCACTGCTGTCTACATGCCTGCCTAATATGCATGGCAGCCGTACTATACTGCAGGGTTCTATCATACTGCGACTACATATGTCATAACCCCTACTGTACTGCAGGGTCTACATGCTGCGCTAATATGCACCTGGCTCCTACTGTACTGCAGGGTACGACATGCCCTGCGCTGATATCATGGCAGCCCTTAATGTACTGCAGTTGTCTACATACTGCACTAATATGCCCATGGCAACCGTACTGTACCTGCAGGGTCTACATGCTCGCATACATCCAACTGTACTGCAGGGACTACATACTGCGCTAATATGCATGGCAGCCCTACTGTCGCGCAGTGTCTACATACCGCTAAATATGCATGAACCCCCTACTGTACTGCAGGGACTACATACTGCGCTAATATGCATGGCAGCCTACTGTACTGGCAGTCTACATACTGCGCTAATATGCATGAACCCCCAGTGTACTGCAGGACTACATACTGCGCTAATATGCATGGCAGCCCTACTGTACTGCAGGTCTACATCTGGCTAATATGCTGAACCCCTACTGTACTGCAGGCTACAAGCTGCGGCAATCATGCATGGCACCGTACGTCATGCAGGGACACATGTGCGCAATATGCTGCATCCTATGTACTGTGGTTGTCTATTACTGCGCTAATATGCATGGCAGCCGTACTGTACTTGCAGGGTCTAATGCTGCACTAATATGCATGGGAGACGTTACTGACTGCAGGGGTTACATGCTGCCATAATATGCATGGCAGCCCGTACGCCCACAGTATGCAGTTGTTTACATAACTCGCTATAGCATGCATTCCTACTGTTCTTGTGTCTACATACTGCGCTAATATGCATGGCAGCCCTACTGTACTGCAGGGACTACATTCTGCATATATGCATGCGCCCTACTGTACTGCAGGACTACATACTGCACAATATGCATGGCAGCCCTACTGTATGCAATATTCTACATACTGCGCTAATATGCATGGCATCCCTACTGTACTGCAGTGTACTACTGCGCTAATATGCATGGCATCCCTACTGTACTCAGTGTCTACATGCTGCGCTAATATGCAGGCATCCCACTACGTACTGCAAGTGTCCTACATGCTGGGCGCTAATATGCAGGGCAACCGTACTGTATCGGCAGTGTATACATGACTGCACTAATTATTGCCAGGGCACCGTACTGTCGGCAGCGGTCCTACATACTGGCTAATAGCATGAACCCCCTACTGTACTGACAGGCGTCTACATGTGTCGCTTAATAGCATGAACCCCCTACTGGTACTGCAGTGGACTACATGCTGCGCTAATATGCATGCAGCCCGTACTGTATGCAGGTCTACTACTGCCTAATAATCCATGGCATCCCTACTGTACTTCAGTGTCTATGCTGCGCTATATGCAGGATCCTACATGTACTGCAGTGTTCTACATGCTGCTCTAATATGCGGCGCCGTACTGTACTGGCAGGGTCTACAGCTGCACTAATATGCATGGCAGCCCTACGTACTGCAGGGTCTACTGCACTAATATGCCATGGCACCGTTACTGTAGTACTGCAGTGTCTCCATGCTGCACTAATATGCATGGCAGCCGTACTATACGGCGGTCTCATACTGCGCTAATAGCATGAACCCCTACTGTACTGCAGGGTCTACATGCTGCGCTATATGCATGGCTGCCCCTACTGTACGCAGGCAGGACTACATCTGCGCTGATATGCATGGCAGCCCTACTGTACTGCAGTGTCTACATACTGCACTTAATATGCATGGCAACGTACGTACTTGCAGGTTCTACCTGCTGCGCATACATCACCAACTGTACTGCAGGGAAACTACATACTGCGCTAATTGCATGGCAGCCCTACTGTACTGCAGTGTCTACATACTGCGACTAATATGCATGAACCCCTACCTGTACACTTGACAGGGACTACATACTGCGCTACTAATATGCATGCCAGCCCTACTGTAACGCAGTGGTCAACATACTGCGCTAATTAATGCGATGAACCCCCTATGTACTGCAGGGACCTACATACTGCGTAATATGCATGGCAAGCCCTACTGATATGAGTGTACCTCTGACGCGTAATATGCATGAACCCCCTATGTAACTGCAGGGCACATCTGCGCTAATATCATGGCAGCCGTACTGTCAGCAGGACTACATGCTTGCGCTAATATGCAATGGCATCCCTACTGTACTGTGGTTCTATATAACTGGCGATATATCGCATGAGCAGCCGTACTGCTGCATGGTCTCATGATGCTGCACTATTGGCTGGGAGAGTAACGTTACTGCAGAGGTCTACATGCTGCCAACCTAATATGACTGGCCCCTACAGTACTGCAGGGTTTACATACGCGCTAATAATGCATGGCATTCCTACTGTGTTGTGTCACATACTGCGCTAAGTGCATGGCAGCCCTACTGTACGTGCAGGGAACTACATACTGGGCAACTAATATGCAGGCAGCCCTATGTACTGCAGGGACACCCTACCTGAACTAATATGCTGGCAGCCCACTGTACTTCAGTGTCTACATCTGCGCTAATATGCATGGAATCCACTACGTAACTGCAGTGTCTACATACTGCGCATATATGCATGGCATCCTTACTGTACTCAGTTTCTACATGCTGCCGCTACATATCAATGGCTATCCTACTGCTGCAGTGTTACATCTGCGTGCTAATATGCATGGCAGCAGTAACTGTATTGCAGTGGTCTACATGCACTGCACTATATGCATGGGCAGCAGTACTGTACTGCGGGTCTACATACTGGCCGCTAATATGCTGAACACCCCTACCTGTAATGCAGGGTCTACATGCTGCCTAATAAGCATGAACCCCCTACTGTACTGCAGGGACTAAAATGGGGGCCTGCGCAAATACATATGCATGGCAGCCCTACTGTCCTCAGTGGTCTACCATACTGCCGCTTAATATGGGCAGTGCATCCCCTACTGTACTTCAGTTGTCTACAATGCTGCGCTAATTGCATGGCATCCCTACTGTACTTCGTGTCTCTGCGCAGCTAAGTATGCATGGCGCCGTATGTACTGCAGGTCACTGCTGCAATCTAATATGACTGGCCAGCCCCTACTCTACTGCACGGTCTACTGCACTAATAGCATGGCACGTACGTGTCTGACAGTGTCTACATGCCTGAACTAATATGCTGGCATGGCCGTACATGTTACTGCAGGGGTCACATACTGCCACGCTAATATGCATGAAACCCCTACTGACTGCTGCGGTCTACATGCTGCGCTAATAGCATGGCTGCCCTACATGTCTGCGTGTCTACATACTGCCGCTAATATGATGGCAACGACGGTACGAAGCGTCTGAAGTGGAACTCCCTAACGTACTGCCAGGACGAGCAGTATGACAGACCAAGGCCTCCCCCTCTTTATCCCTCCCCCACTGCACCCCTCGCGACTACCATCACTCCCTAATACATGGCAGCATACTGTCTGCAGTGTCCACATACTGCGCAATATGCATGGCAGCCAACTGTACTGCAGGTCTACTACGTGCTAATATTGACTGCACTCGTACTGTACTGCAGGGTCTACAACTGCGCTAATATGCATGGCATCCCTACTGTACTGCAGGGTTACGTCAGGGGTGTGGCAAACTACCAGTGCCAAGGGCCACAGAACGGTCAGGTTTTCAGGATACTACCGGGTTCAGCACAGGTGACTCACTCAGTGGCTCATGCGAAGACTGGGAGTTGGCCCCGCTGACGTGTGGCTCCGTCTTGAAGTCCCCAAAGGTTACTGACTCTTGGGTGTGCAGAGCATTAGCAGCTGTCCGTGAATGCTTAGTCTTTAGTCTTCAGTATGTGCAGAAAAATGGTGTCTGTGAATTTGTAATGTCACTTACACAGTTTAATAGCGATGTATACTGTTCACCATCCCAGCCAAACTCCAAAGGTTTTGTAAACATCCTTTTGAGTGTAATGTTAATTGTACAATGCTGGTTAAAAGGCATTGGAAAATGCATCTTCCGTTAATGTTATGTCTTGTTTTCCTTTGTAAAGCACTATGTTCAGGTGTTAGTGGCTGCCGGCCTAGGAACCCCTGCTGAGTCATCAAAACCATGATAATAATCAAACCCCCGAACAACACGAGGTAGGGCCAACGCTGTTCTTCCCGGCATTTTTAAAAGGGCAGGTAAAAACTCCGTCTAGGATACGTTGGTGTGGCGCATTAACTCAGTCCGCACGGAACCGGACCTGCTGCCAGCCGCTTCACCGTCTAGGTAAGGGGCTTAACTTAACCCTTACCAAAAACCCATATCTTAACCCCAAATACGGTTTTCTGGTACCCTGCCAATGCACTTTTTTTTTTTTTTTTTACACATTGTTTGACAATTGGTTTATATATATTAAAATACTTTATTGGGGGGGACGCACAATGTTAGGTAATAGGGTGGGCAAAAGCACTGTCATATTCTGAACTTATTCCCCACCTTCTGTTTTCTGTATGTCTCCCAACATAACCACTTAGATGTAAGACTCACCAGGTGCAGGAATTCCTTCCTGTTGTTTTACTTTGTTTATTGTATTGATTCAATTCCCTGTATGTCTGTCTTTGTAAACATTCCCTGTATGGTCTTTGTAAAGCCGCTGAGTACAGTGGCTATATAAATAAAGTTATACATAAATACAATAACTTTACAGGTATTATAAAGGGAAACACATTCAGTGGAACATTTTCAAACATTTGTGCGCAAGGACTATCCCCTCTTGTGTTTGGTCGATGTTTTTTGTATATATCTCGTGGATAAATAATGTCAACATACACATCGTTGTCACTTTATGTCCATTTTTGTCTCTGTCATACAGGAATTCTGTACAAATTCTTCGATTGACTGCTTTAATCAGCGCAGTACGAGGTATGAAGGGTTATGTCTCTCTACAAAAGGCTTTTATTCCAACCTGGATGAAGAAGGTAATATGCTCGTGTTTTGTTAGAGAAAACTCGTTCATTGAACTAATACGTTTGTTATTTATATTTGCACTTGTTAAAGTGTTAAAACTTTTGATTTGGGGTAAATAAAAAAACCCCAACCTTTTCTTTGCAAATCTAGAATATAATATGGTGATAAATTGTCGCTTGCTAATGGATAAATTTGCCGCCTGTACCATAGAATCTTGGTCCCCAGTGGTGAGGAGTTGGTAGTCCTTCTTCAGGTGCTTGAGGCAAGGATTGGCACCAAAAGGTCAACCGGACCAGACCGACATGGGAATGAGAGAGGGTTCCACCCACTCAGACGGAATCATTCTTACCACTATTTGTTTCAAGGCAACAACAAAATGGCCATGGTGCTGGATAAAATGCTTTGGAGCCAGATTAGGGCCCAGTTGGTGTAGGCAGAGGTGCTCACTTCAATCCTCACACCCCCAGCCAACAGGTCAGTTTTAAGGATACTCCCAGTTCAGCTCCCCGGAGGGCGTGGGTGTTCTCCTGGAGATGAGCGTGATATCCTTTACTGGTAACCCTGCGGTCCCAGTAGAAAGCGTACTGCTTAGTTTTGAGAAATCTTAGATGGCAGCCACCCCCTGGTTAGCCTCGTTTGACCCCGGGCTAGCAGGAAGCTGCTATTGAATTGGTGCATGCTTTTGAACTCCCTTCCTGGGATGATTTTGGCAGCCACTCATTTTATTTGTAATCAAGTTCAAAAATCAGGGGAACAGATGACGAAATACAAAAAAAATGACCATGTTCGAAAAAACAGCTACCTTGTGCAAAATCAGTTTGCATTAACTGGATCCAGGGTGAGCAACTCCAGGCCTCAAGGGCACCAACGCGTCCAGGTTTTTCAAGCATATATCCCTGCTTCAGCACAGGTGACTCAGTAGCCAAGTACAGTGACGCAAGGAGAGCTGAAAACCTGGCTGTTGGTTCTCTGACGGATTAGAGGTTACCAACCCGATTCTGGCTAGTCCCATTGAACGACTAATCATAACTGCTGATATTCAATGGATTTATTAGATTTAATGCAGTCAATTATAAACTTAACTTACGTGCTGTATCTCAATTCTGTATTTTTACTGCAGGCCCACTGGTTCGTTGGTAATTCTGGCTGACTTCGAAACAATGCAGGCGCTAGTGGGAGTTGGTCCATTTTAAGATCAACGTTGGTACACTTTCCACGAATATTCACATGAAGAGTTCCAACGCTCAGATTATATAAAGCCCATAGTGCGTTCATGTAATTAATTATTCAGTCCATTTAAGCACGTTTTTTTTTTTTTTTTGTTTACTCATAAAACATTTTTTAGGTACAAAATCTAAAATATGTAATTGAGGGGTGGGTGAAACGAACAAAACGGGCGGAGGCAGAGCTAAGCACAAATGGGGCAAACAGGATTAAGAGAGAGAAAAGTGAATGGAAATGGCTTAAATCCTTAATTCTTATTATAGGCACTTCATGCGTGTTCTTTAGTTTGCCTTTCAAAATGAATACAGTATTGAACATTTTAAGCAATGGCAATAAAATCAATTATTCTTACGGACGTTAGAGCCATGTGAACATTTTGAAAAATACATAATGACTAAAATCAGAATGATCCCAGACGTTCAACGCATGAACACAAAGGACGAATACAATAAAAAAAGTTGCAAACCTTGTAAAACCGAGCCAGAACTCCGCGTATTCTGCTAACTGTGTGCACTATTTGCGATAGTGTTCATGCACTAAAAAGTAATTGCGACGTCCAGAACGCAAGCACAGACTCAGACGTGTGTCGATTCTGCAACTAAAGGCCACTCTTCGCAATTACCAATACAATATTATCTACTGATGCTTCCAAGTTAATATTGCCAAAATATATCCGGTATTGGAAACATCACTTACCTTACCTTCCAGACCTGGAGAGGCGTTTCATTGCTGTGCTGTATCAAAACGCTGTACACCTGACTTAGAGATGTTACAACACGTAGTAATCCAAAATAAGGAAAATAAAATGTTCATTTTGGGGTGTCTATATTTTGACATATACATTAATTACCAATTTTTTATTCTCAGGGAGGGGCGACCCTCGAAGGAGTATGCCGAATCCGCCAAATGAATGGACTAGTATTTGAACATGCAAATGTAAATGCGTATTTTTTCAACTTGTGTTGTGTCGCAAAACCAAACGGGAGGGAAGAAAGCTCTTCCTGATCACACAACAATTCACACGCCATGGGTGCAATGGCCACAAAATTGTGTACAGCTCAGGCAGGCGGCATAAACCATGTCTTTCTACAGCTTTTGATTATTGCCTATGTAAATAAAAATGATTGTCACTTAGGTTGTGAGTCGTCTTTTATTTATGGTTAGCTGAACTTTAATATCCGCTGCTTTGCGTAGGACCTGACATATATCTGTATTTATATTTTATGGATTCATATAAAACATTTGAACACTAGATGGTTAATGACAAATGGCTACACATAACAGAAAACTCATTGTCAATTCCCTGCCTAAGGCACCATAAATATGGTTTTTGACATGTTATTCGTGGTGCTATATTTTAGTATGAGTTGACCTCAAGCCCCGCCCGACGTGCTGTGTCATAGCCCATAACTTTGCATCTGATTCAACAGTGCCGTCCTCTTACCAGAGAACAAGGTTGGGTGGAAATCGAGTTACATCTAGTGCGTGAATCGCTTGACCATTCCGTGGTGAAAGTAACCCTTTAACGTGCCGAGGAAGGGGCTCTGCAGCACCGTGCAATGTCACCGCAGTGACGCGTACGGATGGGGAGGGTCCCCTCTCTGTTCAAATCAATGGCAGGCATGGCATAATGATGCGTAAACGGGCCTTGGCATGCCTGCCACATAGTGTAGTAGCTTACAACATAGGGCGCCCCACTAACAGTTATATAGCCTGATATGATTATTCCATAACAGTTTGGGGGGGATGTGGCTCATGGCTTCCGTCTGGCACCAGTGAAACTGGGAGAAAAAAGCTAGTGTTCCAGATAATCAAGGGACTGTTGGTGGGCTTATGAGTGATTTTAAACATATGATATCTTTATTGAGTATAACTCCGAAACAATAAAATCGGGGTGGGGAACTCGTAGATCGGTGTATGCTCTGAAAAACTGGTACAGCGAATTAAAGGAGTCGAATGAACAAAAACGTTGACACATATTCTGTCTAAACTACTTGGAGTGTGCTAGGGCTACGGTGCCTTCTGAATTACCACTGCAACTCGATGCAGGCGCGTACAGGTATGGCCCCAAAGTAGGGTTTTGGGCAGACCGGTGCATCTGAAAGTAGTGTACCTGTTGGCACCTATATAGCCCTATATTGGGCCGATCAGTGTGGTCAGTGTATCAAAGGGGGTGCACATATAGTGCTCGTACCAATGATAAGGTATGAATAAATTTTTATCAATGCTAATGTCACAAGTAGAATGTACGTGCTAGTGGATATCAGTGATACCCTAACACAGGACACGCGTAGTGCGTTACATGAAAGTATGTAATCTATATAGTATAAATTCTACTAGCCAGGTATCAACAGGGAAGATGTTGATTAGTACAACGCAGGACCGCCTGATCTATGTGGTGTAAACTGTACGTGCTCAACATCTAATTGTATGGAGCCATCTTGATACTAAAATCATCTGATTCAAAATACGGTTTAGAATGACACGGACCTGCCCGCCTATAGGATTAGGTTAAATAGCAGGAGCTACTGTTATATCATAAAGTATCAAGCACGGTCGGGTTTGAGCGACCCGCTACAGTGCAGTTATGACTTGATTCCAACTGTGCCGGCGACGTACACCGATGTAATTTCACGTTGATGACGCTTTGTGAGTTGGAATATCCTGCGAGATAAACATCCAATAGGGTCACTGCTGGGGATGGCTGGGCCGGGTGTTACATGAACAGTTGTACATACCGTGCATTTTGAATTCATAGTCTGAATGTTCTCAAAACCACACAGACTCTAGTCACTAAAACCACTTTTACACAGTAGTCATTAAACACAACACACAAACAGGTTAGTCCATAAAAAACACGTACAGTTCACCAACTCACATAACACACGTCAGGTACACATCAACACACAACACTGATTCCTCCAGTAGTTAAAAACACTGGGTAACCAAACGCTGGACCCCACAATGCCTGGTTCGTCTCATAGTCTCATTGGGCGGTCATTTGTCAAGTTCTCCCAGTTGGCAATAATGGCTTCGATAGATAAGCAAGTGGAGACATTGGGAAGCTTCTCCTTACCTCTCGCCGGGACCTCAAGAGGTAAAGGGTGTTCACTAGTTCATCTCATGGACCTTGCAAAACTGGGGCAACACTGAACCACCAAAGAACAAACAAATCAATCCTTAAATGTCAAGTGCAGGGTAGTGCTGAGGTGCTGTGTTACTTAGTCTGTATGCATGTTTTGGGAGTACTTGTGTTTATGTAGTGTGGCGGTGAGGGGGTAGCAGGCCATCAATAAAGGTATTATGCCCTCTGATACATAATACCTTTTCTTTCTGATTTGTGTTTACGCTGTTTTCAGCATCCACATCCCCCCCATTTTTTGTTTTCCTTTCTCGTGTTTTTGATTGGTTTTAACTGCACTTTTTATGTTAGTTTTGTTCATAGAACTCTATGCTTTTGTAGCATTATTACTTGTGTCCATATTTTAGGATTTTTTGAATAAGGTTTGTTTACAGTGTTAGGACAGTTAATTGGGACGGGCTTATTATACTTCATCGCGGTTGGATCCCGATTGCTAATGTGTTGGAGTCAGCTACCTTATAATGAGTACACCATGGGAATCGTAAGGCCAACAACCCCCCAACATGAGACGAGTGTCAAGGTGACACGAACGCGTTTGTGGTGAGGTCAGGCAGGCCACGGACGATGGACCCGAGCTGCTAACAGAGTCACCCGCATAGTGACAACCGACTGACAAGTTAACGGCTGGAGTATATTCAACATCTTTTTCCCTTTTCAACATCTAAGGACACTTTAGGATGTTGAAGTTTCTAGTATGGAGCTTTATGGCTTTATTGTGTGAGGAGGGGGGGGGGGTCAGCCAATGGGAATACGGCTCGCTAACACATGGGAATGAGCGCTAAGAAAAGCCGCCGGGGAGGGATGAGAGGGGGGAGCTGAGCGTGCCACGAGTTCATGCGCAGAAGCGTGCTGGCAGCGGGCGCTTTCCCGACCCGCTGCCATGACCTGCGCCACGCATGCCGCGAATACCAACTGAGCCCCCGGGTCGCACTCAGCGGGGTGTTGGGGGAGGTCGGGAGTGATCGTCAGGAGAGAGCGGGGGGCAGGACACAGCACAAGGAAATCGGTGTGTCACACAGAGAGAGTACA
Organism: Ascaphus truei; assembly: GCA_036426205.1. Lineage (NCBI taxonomy): Eukaryota > Metazoa > Chordata > Amphibia > Anura > Ascaphidae > Ascaphus > Ascaphus truei. Next base: position 12,290 of record WSYH01009013.1, on the reverse strand, counting down.
CACTCCCTGACAGACACACACACATTGATGAACCATCACACATGACAACACCACACTGACTGACTCTGGACGCACACACAGCACCTGACTGACACACACACACACTTACTCTGACATAGCACGACACCCACTCTGACACCCGCCCACACTTGACGCCCAACGTGCAACACTCCTTTGAGCTCACGCGACACCACCTACTCTGACACACTGAAACGGACGCACGCACACCCAGTGATGTATCGACACCCCGCCCCGAATATGTGCCTATTCCTCCCCTCCCCCCCTGTGAGCTCCAACACCCCGCTCAACATTCATGTTCTGGTAACTGCCAGCATAAACACATACACACACACACTGACGCATGCACACATGACGCAACGCCACACTGGAATGCTCAACACAATCGCACGCAAACAACTGACTGACACCATACACTCATCTGACCATACACCACTGAGCACAATAACGACACACATGAAACTACACACTGACACACACACACACACACACTGACCGACACAGAGACATTCACAACACAAGAGAAGAACATACACTGACACACACAACAACCCACACATTTGACTGACGACCACACACACCAGAGTGACACAACACACACTACTGACGACTGACTCACACACACAGCAGCACACCCACACACGTACAAACATCTACACACTGACTGACACACACACACATTGTACCGTGACGACACACACACACACTACCCAACACACACACACAACTTGGACCTGACACACAACACACCACACAGTGACGACACCATAGCACACACTGACACACATACACACACTGACCACCACAAATACACACCACTGACCGACACACATACACACAACTTACTGACACCACATAATACTCCTCTACTGAAACACAGAATATTAGACGCACTGCACTGACACCACTGACACATCCAGGACGACACATGTGTGTCGAGCACACAGCGTTTATAAGTCAATTCTGTGACAAAAGTCTGAGAGATTTTTCCTTACTATGCGTGTGAAGCCAAGCACACACACGCTTTTTTCTTTTAATTTGGAAGTATCTATATTTATCATTTGACAAAAAGTATCATTTTGTCATTACTTTAGTTCTTTGTTTTGACTTTCTTTGTGCCCCTTTGGTGGTATATTGTCTGTGGTTTTACTTCTTTCCAGTGTGTCCGGCAGCAGGGATTGCTAGGGTATGCAGTTTCAACGGGGGGTTACAGAGAAAGTTGTCGTGTCAGAATGTGTCTAGGTAGGGGGTGCCAGAGTTTGCTACTATACCACCCCAAATGTACCCCAGAAAATCGGATGGATTCTCAAACATTGAGACACATTGCTCCGGCAAAACTCTCCCCTGACAAACCGCTGCGCGGACTACCCACTACGAATCCCTCTCACGCACAGGACCAGAAAGGTAAATGGGGCATGGGAATTGTGTATCCCCCTGAAAGTAAAGGGGGTCCGTAGTATAAAAGGGGATGCCCATTTATACCTTGATCACCCAGAACCTGGTATAGGGGTGGGGGGGGATACCATCCAACCCTATCTAACGGGTGCAAGGGTTTTATTATAAGAAACCTAAGTCCGGTTTTCAAGAAGGGAATGAGATATAGCCCTGAGAATGAAACCAAGCGTTTTTTCATTTCAACTTGAATTAGATAGAAAATATGGGAAAAAATGTTTCAATAATGTTTTAATAGTCAGTGCTTGTGTACGGTATTATGAGCCTGGGGTACTTCCAGGTCCATGGTTCCGAGAGACCATGTGGCTACCAAGACTTGTGCCACCCAAGACTCGCTCGGGTCACCGGACATGAAAGCCTCGAGGTTGACCAAGGTGTGAAAAGTCATTGGTGCACGGAAGTTATGCTCATGTACCTCACGTCCTGGACCACCATTTGCCCCCAGACCAACTGTGAGAAGCCTAACTCAGCACGGTGGCTTTCGACTGACAAGTGGCTGAGGTGTCCAGGTTTGCGCAGATGCCTCTTGTCAATAATCCGAGCTTGGCCGGCTTAGATAGTACTTCACGCTCTGATTGATGGGCCGGACGATTCTTCTGCCACACTTGGATTGGCTGGGAGTATTCATGAATTAAGCTGAACATACTATAGTAAAGCCGCCAGCCAATCCGTTCGCCAGATTCACTGAGATTCTAAACACCCAAGACGCAGCGGCAAATTCGAAATCACCAAAAGATGCTCTGAGAAATACCAAGTGAAGCCGGCTCTTCAGAAATTAGCTCAGAGAGATACGAGAAAATTTTATTTCCCACTTTTCGGGGCGCAAGTTTGAAAGAGAACAGAAGACGATTTTGCAGGCGGCGATTTGCAAACCGAAAAGATGTACACGAGGACGTTGTACTAAGAAATCTCCCGTCAGGGATGTTTGGCAGCTCCGGAGCAGACAGTATGGCCAGTTGGTTAGGCTGTCAGGAAGTCATGCCCTTGATGTTCCAGGACATTTCGGCAAGTCCTTGTCAACTTAAAGACTTTGTTTTACCTCTTATTTCACCTAGGCAAGTCTAGTTTTTTCAAGGGTCCAAGACCCCCAGTGTGTGTTTTCTCTTGTATTTTTAATCCACTGTGTGTGTCCATCTGTTCTATGGAATAAATAACATTTTGTTTACGATCTGTTTTTGCTCAGTTGAGATCCGCGAGTACAAGAGGTGTGAATACTGGTCTCCATGACAACTAGACGTGGTTTGTACCTATGTATGTGTTATGAGTACTATATTTGAATGTGTACCTATGAATGCATGTTGATGAGTGTTATATAAACCATGGATTTACAGTACGTTATACACATGTTATCAATTGTTTTTTGAGTACACCTCCCAGCCCGTCCCTAATTAAGATTTCCCGTGCAGCATCAGACGGGTGGTAAGGCTGCAGGGTCCCGAGTAACTGCCACACACAGCGCACGCGCCGTGCTTGTCTAGCAACCGCCACCTCAATGCGGAAGGGCCCAGTAGTCCACTCTGTATTCCCCGCTGAAGGTGGCAGGCCGCGCAGTACTGCAACGGTTTTTACAATCAATGAATTAAGTTTAAACCCTGCGACGGAGGCCGCTGGCCCATCGCGTCACGCGGCTGGTTCGGCCCTAATTTGGTGAACCGCGTTTTCGTTTCGTAACCAACAAGTTTACTCTTCATCGGAGAGACTACTACTTCTACTTCCCTACTCCCGAAGAAGTAGTAACTGTTGGTTACGAAACCGTTGGACGTGTTGTTGTCAGCTCATTTTTACATATTTTATAATTTATTTTTATCTTTCCCTCCTTGTGTCCCTTGTGTTTGTCATCTCGCCGTCACCTCTCTGTGTCTCCCGAGTTTTGCCATCCGGCACTTTTGCCTGATAAATCATGCGTCACGCATTAGCACTTGTTGCATTGAGCTTGCACTGTGGAGGAAACTATTGACGTACATTAGCGAGCGTACCGTGGAGACGAACCACAGCGTGTTACCCGGGGTGGACTCTGTGGAAGGATGATAGCAAGGAGACTCCCATCTCTGCCCCATCCTGTTGACCCCCCGGTTTTGCGCATCCGGAACGTGAGCTAATATCACGGACTCTCTAGACATTGGGTTGAGCCCTGCACTGTGCAAAGAAAACACGTGACATCTCATCGGGCGTACCTTGAGGGCATGCAGCGTGTTACGGCGTTCTGGATCAGTGGAAAGCCATAGGCAAGGAGACTGTAACTGGGAAGTGTATGTACATCTACACTGTGGCTTCATTTTTCTTAGTATCACAGGAATAGCGCTGTGTGCCCTCACGTACCAAGAGAGCCCTACCCCCCACGCACCTGGTCTATGATCGTGGGTTTTTCGGCTCCTCTTCTACAAGTGGATAAAGGTCTGGACGAGGTCCAGCTGTTACCACCCACCTGTGTGGTAACCCCACGTTACCCTATTGCTTGTTTAAATATTATTAATTCACTCTGGAACGTTCTGATCTTTAGTTCACTTAACTCTATAAACTGTAATTCACGTTTGCGCCTTGTCTTTTTTTTTCTGTTAATCTAGTCTTAGGGTGTTGAAGCCACCCCCAACAAGGGCTGCAGACGCTGCATGTGTAATTACACCTACAAGGTTATCACTAGTGTTAAGATACACCTTCCAGTTCAATTGTGGTACTTTATTATATCACATTATCACAGTATTGAGCTGCGCACTATTAGCTTTTTATTTGTTCGGTCCTGGGGCGCCTACCGTCTCAGTGTTCAATGACCTTCCGTACAGCCTTGTAATGGAGCTTCATACAGATTATGCGGATGACCCAATCTTTATATGCACACAGCCCTCCGCCTCTCCTCCTCTTGAACCCATCCTCTCACTTCAATCGACTTTTTGAGACGTTGAAATTGGCTTTCCCAAAACAAACTGTTTATAAACATGACAAGACTGTAACATTATATTTGGATCCAGGTAATTTTTTTAAACTTTTCATTGACAGTCAGACCAGCGCAATACCATCCTAAGCCCCTTAACTAGTTTTTAAATACTTTGAGCATAAATGGTTTGATCCCATTTAACATTTGGGACGCACATCGATACTAACACATCAAATCCTTAATGGTCAAACTAGTGTACTATATAGGAACAAATCCGCCCCAAGTCTGCTGGTCAGAAACTTATCGCACAGCAGATGCTAATGCCAATATCGACTATGGGGACATAGTATCGTACGGCTAATGCACCCCAAACCCAACTAGCAAAAACTTGATACCCTCTACAATTCATAATGCCGTTTTGTTCTCCAATCAACAACAACACACATCAACGAATGTTCAAAACTAGATTGGTCAATCACTTGAGTCTAGGGGCGGCATTCCGTCTTGCCTTCAAGACTTTCTGGGCAATCTCACCACCCGCCTATCTGAACAAGCTCCTCACCCCTACCACACATGGCAGCACGTTATCTTTGATATCTGCCACCAAAAGACTGTTGATGTCTCCAAGTTCACAAAGTATCCAACCACCCTCCTTCTCCTTACCGTGCACCCACAACTGGACCAATCTTCTGCCCGGATACTCTCACACTCCACCAGTTTAAGTTCTTTAAAAACTAAGGCTGGTCTCACATTTTAATTCTGGTCTGTAACTGTTACAATACGCCTATAATCTATATTATCTTTAACTGTGCATGCAATGTCCTTGTATATATGTGAAGCCATGGCTGGGTATGGCTTTACATTCTAACTTCTGTACTGACATGTCGTCCTGGCAACAGCAGCATGTTGGGGATCATCCGGTTTTCCTCCCCACTCAAGCAGTAACCTTTGGTGTGACAGGGATGAGGTGGGGATTAGGCCCTCGGTTGCCCAATCCTGGGTTTCAGGCCTTGGTACCCCCCCATACTGACTCAATGGGGTTCATCTCCAAATTGTATTTAGTCTCTATCTACCATTGAGAGACATGGTATCACACCAGGCTGCTGTGCACTGGCAGGGCCCAGGTTACTTCCTTTGGGGAGAGTGAGTGATTACGCCTATACCCTGGTTCTGCAGTTAGAGCTAGGATTGCTGCAGTCCAGGACCATCTGATTGAGCGCAGAACTGGTGACTGCATTTAGTCGACTGCCAGGTGACTGTTGCTGGAGCATAAGATATAGGCTCGCTTATAGTGGCCGGCGACGGCTACGGGTGGTGTATGGGCTTCAGTCGCTAAAAAAATCAAATTGAGATTATATCCAGCGATCAGACAAGCCGTCCGCTCCGTCGCGCGCGCTTACTAATAGTGTCAGCACGCAATCAGTGGCAATCATTTGTTTTGATGCTACTTCGCGTCGCTGTGGCGTAAGCGAAGCCTAACCCAGCTCCTGTATTATACCACCTCTGTACCTCCTGTTTGTAAATCTTTCTGGGGGTGAGGATTCTGTTTTCTTCACTGTGGGAGTTACCCTCACACATCTGGAGCCTACACGATGGAAGGCGCTGATTACCATGGAGTAAAATGTTTGAGGTTCATGTACCCCATAATCCACTGTTCTGGCAGTTCCCCCAACCAGCGGCGACACTCAGCCCTCTTGTGAACCATCCGGTATGCCCAATCTACACATGTAATGCAAAAAAAAACAATCTCCCAAGGGTGGGGAAGACACAGTACAAATTAAAAAACCCTTTTCACTTATCTAACCTATGTATTTGTAACAATTATTATTTATCATTTCCCCAGACAATACTTGAAAAAACGAGAGGTACACTCAATGAATTACCTTCCTTGTAAAACATTGGTGGAACCTAGCCACAGCTATCTCCGTGGGGGGTTCCCTTTCTCCCAGCAACGTAATAAGCTGCACTGCATACTTTCTAGCTATTCTGCTGCTCATAAAGCTGTGCTTGAATAAACTCGCTACACCTAGTATCAGCCTATTATGTATCCCAATTCTTTTGGGCTACTACAGTTTCTCGCGATCCAAGTTCACTTTACAAACAAGGCATATCCAAGCGCAACCCTATGGAGGTTTTTCAATGCCGGACTTGTTATCCACGCCTAAATGGGTATCCAACGCTCACACCGCACTGATTAACATGGGAACCACTTTAACACAGCGGTTTCACAATTTCAACTAACTATCCATGCTACTTCCAGAGCTGATTCCCCGTTGGATAACCGAGGACTTGCCTGGTACTTACAAATGACAATCAGCACCGGCAGTCCCTACTAAACCTGTGGAGTTATCCTTAAGCATTGCACAATAATCATATCCTTACTATAAAGGATAAAGCTTTTTCAAAGGTATACACCAATTTGCAGACCTATTATCAAGTCCCGTAATAAGGTGGATATACAGGCTACCCCCTTAAGGACACTCACTTTTAAGTACACCTGCTGTAAGTACAAAATTTCGCGCAATAGGCAAACAGCAGCTCAACGCATGCGTCCTGTCATCACTTCCTGAACATCAATACCGTCTCTCCTACCTGTAACCGAAGCTGTTGCACAATCGGGGAGACTATATATCCTGTTACACATGCGTTATTTATTACAAACATCAGTTTATGTACGTATTGACATTGCAAGTACAGTACATGCATCAAAAGTGGGAAAGGTGATGCTTTCACTTTAAGTACATTTTTCACTTACATACATGCTCCGGTCCCCATTGCGTCGTTATGTGGGGTATGCCTGTACTCCTAAATACATCTGCTAATTCATCCTGTACTTTTTGGGTTATTAGTGGCTCACACTGTGGTGGTCCTGATCAGACACTCAGTGAGCCATTCATACTGACGGTGCATGAGTGTATAGGGGATTTGAACTGCACCTCCTCACGCTTTGGTAAACTTAAAATAATGACTTTAAGTGATTACCCCACTTTTGTCTACCAACATACTCTTTTAAATAAATCACATAAAGCTTTTTGCATCATTATATCCCCCTCCACATGTAATATTTGTTGATATACAGTACATATAAGGGGATTAAATCCAATTATATTCTTACTCTGGTATCACACTATTGATTCAATCTATTTTTGGTTTCCTCAACCACTATAGTCGTGTTTACGTTGTATACCCCATTTATTTTTAATTATTAACCATTAAATACATATTTTTCAGTGTATCTACATTAAATTCAGTATCTTAGTTGATCACATATCAGAGTCCTCTTTCTCTTTTGTATGAAGCTCATATTACATGGGAGTAGCACCATACCTTAACTACTTTGAACTAGCTGAGCAGGGGGTCCATCCCCATATCCCCTCTCCCCCCCCCTTATTACCATAAATAAATAAATGTGTGAGTATTACTGTATGTTGGCGAGAGTTTACCTATGCATGTTGTGTGAGTACTTACTGTAATGTTGGTTAGTGTTACCCATGCATTTGAGTACTTACTGTTGTTGGTGAGTGTACCTAGCCTGTTTGTAGCTACTTACTGGATGTTTGGTGAGTGTACTGTATGCATGTTTGCGGTATTTACTGTGTTGGTGAGTGTGTTACCTATGCATTTTGTGAGGACTAACTGTATGTTGGTGAGTGTTTACCTATGCATGTTTGGAGTACTTTTAACTGTATGTTGGTGAGTGTGTTACTATGCATGTGGTGTGAGTACTTACTGAAATGTTGGGGAGTGTTACCAATGCTGTTGTGTGATTACTTACTGTATGTTGGTGGGTTACCTATGCATGTTTATGAGTTACTTACTGTATGTTGGTGAGTGTGTGTACTCTAGCCTGTGTGTGGTATTACGTACTGACTGTTGTTGAGTGTTCCAATGCATGTTTGTGTGCATAGTACTGATGTTTGTGTACCTATGCATGTTGTATGAGTAATCACTGTGCTGGTGAGTTGTGTTACTATTTATCTGGTGTGAGTACTTACTGTATGTTGGCGTGTGTCACTATGCATGTTGTATGATTTACGTACTGTTGTTGGCGAGTACTTACTGTATGTTGGTGAGTTTTACCTATTGCATGGTTGTGTGAGTACTTACTATATGTTGGCGAGTGGTGTTACCTAGCATGTTGTGTGAGTACTTACTGGACGTTGTGTGAGGGTTACATATGCATGTTTTGCGTCTTACTGTATGTTGGTTAGTGTTACCATCTCATGTTGGAGTACTTACTGTATGCTGTGATTGTTACCTATGCATTTGTATGCGTACCTTACTGTATGTTGTCGAGGTTTACCTATGCACATTGTGAGAACTTACTGTATGTTGGTGAGTGTGTTCTATGCATGTTGGTGTGCTTACTGCTGTTTTGTTGTTGTTACCTATGCATGTTTGTATGAATACTCCTGTGCTGGTGAGTGGTGTTACCCTATACAGCTGGTGTGAGTACTTACTGTATGTTGGTGGAGTGTTACCTATGCATGTTTGTGAGTATTACTGATGTTGGCGAGTGTTATCTATGCATGTTGTGCGATTACTTAGTGTATGTTGGTGAGTGTTACCTAGGCATGTTGTAGATTACTTTACTCTCTTAACTGTACAGTATGTTGGTGGATGTGGTTACGTATACCCATTGTTGATAACTTACTGTATGTTTGGTGTTACCTATGCTGTTGTAGAGTACTCACTGTGTTGGGTGATTGGTTTACCTATGCTGTTGTGCGAGTACTTACTGTATGTTGGTGAGTGTGTTTCCTATGCATGTTGTGGCGAGTACTACCTTGAATGTTGGTGAGTGTTACTATAATGCAATTTGTGGTATTACTGTGCTGTATAATGGTGTTACCCTATGCATGTTGTACGAGTCCACTGTGTTATGAGTGCTATCACCTATGCCTGTTGGATGATACTTACAGTATGTTGATGAGTGTGTTGTAACCTATGCATGTTGTTGATATTATACTGTAATGTTGGTGAGGGTTGCCTATGCATTGGTGAGTACTTACTGTATGTTGGTGGTGTTACCTATGCATGTTGTGTGAGTTCTTTCTGTCGTTGGTAAGTGTGTTCCTATGGTCCTGTTGTGTGAGTACTTACTGTTGTTTGGGTAAAGTGTGGTCCCTATGCCAGGTTGTATGAGTACTTACTGTAGTGTGGTGATGTTACACATATTCATGTTGGTGATTACTTACTGTATGTTGGTTAAGTGTTACCTATGCATGTTGTTGAGTACTTACTGTATGCTGTGAGTGTTTACCTATGGCATGTGTCATGCGTCTTACTGTCTGTTGGTGAGTGTTTTACCTTTTCCTATGCATGTTGTGCGAGTACTTACTGTATGTTGGTGAGTGTGTTACCTATGCTGTTTGGTGACTACTTACTAAGGTTGGTTAGTGTACCCATGCATGTTGTGAGTTACTTCTGTATGTTGGTGAGTGTTACCTAGCCTGTTGTATGCGTACTTACTGTATGTTGGTGGTGGTTACTTATGCCATGTTGTGCGAGTATTTACTGTGTTGGTGAGTGTGTTACCTATGCATGTTGTGTGAGTACTTACTGTCATGTTTGGTGAAGTGTTACCTATGCATGGTGTGCGTGACTTAACTGTATGTTGGTTATGTGTTACCTATGCATGTTGTATGAGTACTTACTGTATGTGGTGATGTGTGACCTATCATGTTGTGCGATACTTACTGTATGTGGGTGAGTGTTGTTACCTATGCAGTTGCGTGATACTTACTGTAATGTTGGTGAGTGTGTTACTACCCATGTTGTGTGAATAACTTACTGTTGTTTGTGTTACCTATGCATGTTGTATGAGTACTCACTGTGTTTGTGAGTGGTTGTTACTATGCATGTTGTCGAGTACTTACTGTATTTTGTGAGTGTGGTTTTACCTCTGCATGTTATGTGAGTACTTTACTAATTTTGGTGTTTTACCTATGCATGTTTGTTATGATTACTCACTGTGTTTTGTGAGTGTGTTACCATGCATGTTGTGCGAGTACTTCTGTAGGTTGTGAGTGTCACCTATGCATGTTGTATGTTATTAATGTATGTTGGTGAGTGGTTACCTATGCATGTTGTGCGGTACTTACTGTATGTGGTGAGTTGGTGGTTACCTATGCAATGTTGTGTGAGTACTTACTGTATGTTGGTAATTGTTGTTACCTATCATTTTGTCTTGAGTAACGTACTGTATGTTGGTAAGTGTGTTACCTATGCATTTTGCGTGAGTACTTACCCGTGTGTTGGTGAGTGTTTACCTATGATGTTGTTGATGTACTTGTCTGTAATGTTGGTGTTACCTATGCATTTTGTATGAGTACGTCCCTGTGCTGGTGAGTGTGGTACCTATGCAAAATCTGGTGTGAGTACTTACTGGTATGTTGGCCAATGTCACCTATTCTTTTGTATGATTACTTTACGGTATTGTTGGTGAGTTGTTACCTATGCATGTTGTCTCAGTAGTTACTGAATGTTGGTGAGTGTGTTAACCTATGCATGTTGCTTGAGGACTTCCTGTCATGTTGGTTAGTGTTACCTATGCATGTTGTGCGGTACTTACTGTATGTTGTGATGTTACCTATGCATGGTTGTGTAGTACTTACTATATGTTGGCGGTGTTTTACCTATGCATGTTGTGTTAGTACTTATCTGTATGTTGGTGAGTGTTTACCAGCATGTTCTAATGGTACTTACTTTATGTTGGTGAGTGTGTTTACTATCCATGTTGTGTGATTACTTACTGTATTTGGATGTTACCTATCCTGTTTGTTATGATACTCATGTGTGGGTGAGTGGTATCCCCTATGCTGTTGTATTAATTACTTACTGTATGTTGTGATTGGGTGTTACCTATGCATGTTGTGTGGAGTACTCTTACTGTATTTGGGTGAGTTTGCCTATGCATGTTGTAGAGTACTTACCTGTATGTTGGTGATTGTGGTTATACTATGCTGTGCGTGGATTACTTACTTTACTTGTCATGTTGGTAAGTGTGTTAACCCCTAGGCATATTGTATGGAGTTACTTAACTGTCGTTGGTGAGTGTTACATATGCATGTTGGAGTACTTACTGTATGTTGTTAGTGTTACCTATGTCCTGGTGTGAGTCTTACTGTAAAATCTGGTGAGGTGATTACTATGCATTTTATCGTACTTACTGTATGTTGCGGTGTTCCCTATGCACATTGTGAGAACTTACTGTATGTTGGTGAGTTCATTTTAACTATGCATGTTGTTGTTAATTACTTATGTTTGTTGTTTGTTATATGCATGTTGTAGGAATAACTCACGTGCTGGGAGTGTGTTTACCTATGCATCTGTGTGAGTATTACTGCTGTATGTTGGTGATGTTACCTATGCATGTTGGATGTGAGTACTTACTGTATGTTGGCGAGTGTTTGTCCTATGCATGTTGGTTCGAGTACTTGACTGTATGGTGGGGTCGAGTGTTACCGATGCATGTTGTACGAGTTACTTACTGTAGCAGTAGGTTGTGAGTGTGTTACTACCCAGTGTTGTGTGATAACTTTACTGTATGTTGGTGTTCTATCATGTTTGGTATGAGTACTCCTGTTGTTTGGTGGTTTTGTTACTATGCATGTGTGTGGAGTACTTACTGTATAGTTGGTGAGTGTGTTACCTATGCATTTTAATGTTATACTTACTGATGTTGTTGAGTGTTACCATGCATGTTGTGTGATTACTGCTGTATGTTGGATTGTTTACCTATGCATGTTGTAGAGTACTCACTGTGTGGTGAGTGTGTTAACATATGCATGTTGTGCTCCAAACCCCCTACTGTACTGCAGGGACTACATACTGCGCTAATATGCATGTCTGCCCTACTATACTGCAGGGTCTACATGCTGCACGAATATGCATGGCATCCCTACTGTACTGCAGGGTCTACATGCTGCACTAATATGCATGGCAG
>WSYH01009012.1:0-27212 GCA_036426205.1 Ascaphus truei | reverse complement strand
AGTAGTTGCTACTCTTTAGCCTGCTTACTGTCCTATATATTGTGTGTCACCTATCCACAAGGAATAATTACTTATATTATATCAAGGTCCCTCGTTCATCAGTTCAAAACCCAGTGATTTGGTGTACTTACAACCTGTCCCATAAGCCTAAGTCTGACAGGCCCTGTAAATTAACTAGGTGGCAAGCGGCGCGGGATTGAACTGGAACCTGGTATTACATGTCTACCCGACAGGGTACTGGTAATATAGTCTGGTGAAACTGTTCGACCAACGTATTGTGGCATCATGGGTCTAGCTTCTCGTGGTGACGAACGTTATAATGGTCATAACACCACGTGCGAGTATCACAAGTATACACGTGTCCAAGCAACCACTCTTGACGTCCCTTAGCCTGGCGGACGACCCTTTGGACTGAACCATGAGAGGAAAAGGAATGCGTCATACCTCCTGGGGACATAAAAACTCAGTCTGAAGGACAAGTGCCAGTGCATCAAAATGGACATGGAAATATGAAGAACCAGGCGGTCGCCAGACATGGATAGCAGCAATCATGTTCCATGCACCGCCCCATCTTTGCAGGCCCTCAGGATACGCTCTCAGCTCTTGCCGCTTGTACAGCAGGCCTCGCGGAGATCCAGGACATGAACCCAATGTCCGAGGTGGCAGGATTCCCGGAGGGGACAGTTGCAACCTCCCGGGGCCATGCAACAGGAGGGGCACGGGCTGGGGCTTGGCGGCTACCAGTCCATTTACAACAAAAACCTGAAATGTTTTCTTGGCAACTGATTACAAAACGTGGTGGGAGAACACGAGGGACAAACCCGGAAGTGAGCGCTACAGTTTTTTTTTTAGTGCTCTCTAAGGCAGTGAACAGACCCCAAGCATTAATTATGCCCACCCCGGCTCCAAACTCAACCCGCAAAAGATGAAACTCGCCAACTGGAACAAGCATGCGTCGAACCAAGTACGTTGGAAAGGCAAAAACTGCACAATAATCGACAGTTGTTTTTTTTAAAAGACTTTGAAAAAACAGGGCAGTGCCAGCCGGTAACAAGTTGTCTTTCCCCAGCATAGGGTTGGCCAAAAACGCTTGTGGATCCCAGCTTACTTTCCGGCCTGGCTTAAAACAGTACCCGATCATGAGTGCTTCCAGAGACAGTCATGCTGATGAATATGAACCACCAAAGAACTATCGCTAATTTCCGTCCACGGTTTTTTTTGTTTTTTTTTACCCCTGAAGCTTTAACCGGGTAAATTCGGCTGGAAAGAGAGAGGCCAGGCACTCAGTAGTCTCTAACGTCGCCTATGTGACCCCGAATGGGCTTTATACGGCTCCGCTGGGGTGAGGGGCTAATGGAGGCCAGTCTACTTGGCCAAACCGACGCCTTGCTGCACCTCATCTTTCAGGAGTGCAAGCTCATTGCAGCATTGCGCCGCGCCGGCGGGAGGCTTGGGGTGTAATTACAAAAACAAAAAACCAGAACTTACACAGAGCTGGCGAGGGACTTAGGTCAAGATGACTATGTGGCGCAGCCCCTATCCCCGTTTTTGGGGATGGGGGATGAGAAGTATGTTGCATAGCAATTCTCCAGCAATCAGGTACAATCAAGATGGTATCAGAAGACAAAGGATATAGGGTTGACCACAGTTTATAAATCTTTTGTGACCCTATCCTTAACTATAAGTACAGGTGATTGGGCCACAATTACCTGTAGCCAATCTTCAACGTGGGAATACATTTTAATCCATGCCCCCTGCTAGTTAGGACATGCGCCCTAGGACCCTGGGGTCTCATTTCTGTAGCCCCACATTTACATCAGGAATGCCAGCCAGTCTACCAAATGGGATTTCTGGCAGGATACTCTTTGTTGTAAGGTGTGAAATGGGACACTTACAGACTGCTCTGGTTTGAGTCGTCTCCGCCCTCAGGTAAACAGTGAGGGTGACAAAATCCTTTGAACAATACTTAAGTCCTAGACATTGGGTCGCCTCTCTGACCATATGCTACCCTGGTATGCAAAGGAATTTCCTCTGGGTTTTATCCCTGCCTTGGGATACAGGGCTACAAGTTAAACACAAACATATTAAAAGGTCCGGTTGTGTTGGGCTCAGCAGGTCCAAACTTCCCAGTTCTCAATGCCGGGACTGGGACACCATATGGTCCAATTTGCGACCCGCTACGACCTTCGGAACTGGAGTTACACAAATACACCTTAAACCGTTTCCTATTTTAATACAATAAACTCTGCTGTAAATTAAATCACGGTTTTTCACTAAATCCCCATTGAAAACAACATAGACTTTCAATGGCATACCGCCGCCGTTGGTGGCTATGAGAATCCGCCGCCATAGACTTTCAACGGGGCATCGCCGCCGTTGAAGTCAATGGGGTTTCTCCGCCATAGCCGGTCAATGGAGGTTTGCCGCCATTGGAGTCTATGGGAAAAGTCCTGAACCTTTAAGGGGGTCCATACTCCGTCGGGTTGGTCCGAGAGGGTCAAGGATGGTTCTGCAGTCATGCCGGAGCAGTGACTACAGGTACCCCAAACCCTGGCCCTCTGGACCTTCCGGAACCGGAGATATGGATTCATGGTTTTCAGCTTTTCACACTTAGTCATTTTCCTGAGCGGTTTCTGCCGCCGCCATTGGAACCTATGGCGCGACCCGCTCTCTCGGCACGACCCTTCTCGGGGGTCCAGGATTCGGGGACCCGGTGGTGGTCGAGTGGGGGAAGGTCTAGGAACTAGGGGCAAAAAGAATTTTATTCCTGGGTGCCCTAGAACTGTAGATTCCCACACCACTTAACGTTGAACTTGACTAACAGTGATCAAAGCTCTCTTATAGAAAAAGTATCCGCCTTGCGGTTTTGCGGTTTGGACGGCAGCCAACTCGTTCCTGGAAAGCGCCGTCGAGGAATCTCCATTGAAGTCAATGAGCCCATTGACCTACAATGGGAAACCGCCGCTCCTCCTCTCGGTCGCTATCTGCTGGTCTTCACGGGAAACAGGTCCAAAACAGCAAGGATCCGCCATTGCAATCATGGAGCTCTAATGGCGGCCTATGGGACCCTGCAAAATCGTGCCTGAAAAGGTTGGGAAAATTACACAAAGGGCTTATAATCATTAAAGAACTTATTAAACCTTTACTCCCTGATAGGATACCCATTGTATGTGTGTTGAGCAGACAACGATCTAAAGACAATTACAATAAAACAGGGGAATATACATTTTCATGTCATAACAAGGGTTAAATCCCATTTCTGGGCCTCAGCCCAGTTAATCCCTTGTCTCCCTGGTGAGGTCAGGGGATGGCCAAATGGGGTGCAACCCCTTTAATACCGGGCCACCCCCTTTCTCCCTCTACATATATATATATATTTTGCGAAATCCAGTATCCAAATCTTGAAAATTTTGATTTAAGTACGTTTCCAAGGTTAGTGAGACTAGGACTGTGTGCTAATAGAGCAAATAAAAACCCCTATTAATAGAAAATCTTACATGAAATCATTAATTGAGAAACAGACCTCGTGTTTATAGCATATATGCTCAACTAAAATGTATAAAAGGGAAGGACCTTGTAGAACAACAGTAGCTCGTCTTAATGTTCAAATCATGGGGTCCCTATTTGACGACACGCAGCCGTTTTAACTGGAGCTGCAGGGAAAAAACAGTACAACTTGCAGGGGAGAAGACGGAGATAGCCGCACCATGCCACCGGTCCCCGCCGCAGGTAATATACATGTATATGTAACCCCTCTACCCCCACCCAATCGCAGATCAGGTACCTTAGGGTGTCCTGTGGTCTGGCTACATGTCTCGGTGTGGTGCATAACTGCTTGCAACAGGAGGGCCAGAGTCTCCCGCGATGACAGGGGGGACAACAGGACAGGTTTCTGGTGTGGGGACTTCCTGTCCCTCCTTCCATTGGGGAGGACTGTTGGGATTGGTTCTCAGTGTGCCCCTTCCCTCTGGTGGATGGTAGAGGCAGGGCACTCTTTCTCTTTGGGTGACATGGGCTCGTCCTTTGGCCAGTCACTGCACAGGTGGGCGCGGCTTCAGCTTTTGCGCCGCTCCCTTCTTTTAGCTGGGGTTTTGGTTTTGGCGACAAACCCTTGCACATCTCTCGCCAAATCTCTCGCATAGCCTGCTTGCACGCAGCACGTGCACGATCTAGGCTTGGTGGTTGTCACCATTTTGGATCGGCTGCAACACGCGTTGCAGTGAATGGCACCGCAGTCGCCATTTTAACCTCCTCCATGCCCCGCAGAGCACATGTACATCTCGCCGCAATCTTTAGTGAGCCCTCTAAGCGCACGATAGCGCTACTCTCAGTGCCTATAGTGCAATTCGTGCCTAGGTACTTACTACACTCAATGGTGCTCTAACCAGTGAATATAACACATGGCATACCCCAGGCTAGGCAGAACTCTCTCCTTGTACACCGCACTCACTGATGGTTCTTTACAAGCACTCTGTGGTGTGTTTTATGATACTGGCTAGTGTACTTGGACTTTCCTATAGTACTTGGGCGTCAACCTACTTTTGGCCACTCATAGTGCAGACACTATGCTGAAGTTCCTGTCCCAAGTTAACCAGGCTACCCCCACAGGAATCCTACACATCTCTGCCTCAAGGCGACTAGAACAGCTATAGCCAAGTGTACCCAAATTTACATCACCCTCTTAGGTCACCTAGGGTGTACTGTATGAGAGGACAGTCTCTCCTGACTACCCCTAGTATCCAAAAATGCCCATCCTTCTGCAGCACTTGCTCTGAAAGTGTACATGTTACTTTCAGCTCTGCTTCGCTGAAAACATGTCCTGATTCTCTCAGCAGCGCCTCCAACTGTAACCCCTCTACCCCCACCCAATCTCAGATCGGGTACCCTAGGATGTCCTGTGGTCTGGCTACATGTCTGTAACGCTCGGCCTGCCCATAAGTCAGACAAGATCCCGGGACTGAGGTGGAAAGGGATAATACCACACACCTAACAGTAAACGGGGGCACGGCCGGAGTGTGGAAGTAGCGTAGATGGTCCGGGTAACAAAAATAGAAAGAGTACCGTACTTGCCAACTCCAGTGGTGGTAGGTATAGTCTGTAAGCCAATGGTCGTGGAAAGGAGAGAGAAGCGTAGTTGAGTGTCCATAAGCCTGGGTCGTGGAGTGGAGAGAGCAGCGAAGTAGATTGTCCGTAAGCCGCGTCCAAGGGATATAGAAGTCTGCAAGGTAAAGAGTCCAACGCCAAGTCCAAGGGTACCAGAGAGCAGCATAAACGAAGTCCAAAGCCAAAGGTCAACATCCAGGGAGGTCAGCAGAATATCCAGGGACAGGAACAGGGACAGGGACTGAAAGATAAAAGGAGCCAGGCAACAGCAGACAGCACCAAGGTACAGAAGCTATGCAGAGCAAGGAGGTAATGGTGAGGGGAGACTAAATAGGGGGTTGGGACCTATCAGAGGAAGGGGAGGAACGGAGGAGTGGTCTGAGGAAAAACCTGATAGGAGGGAAGTGTTTGGGAAGCTGGGGCGTATCGGAGCAAGGGGAGGAATGGAGGAGCGGCCCGGGGGAGGACCTGATAGGGGAAAAGTGTCTGGGTAGCTGGGGCCTGTCACAGCAAGGGGAGGAGGGGAGGAGCGGCCCGGGGAAGAGCCTGATGGGAGAGAAGGGCCTGGGGGGCGGACATGACGGGGAAGAGGCAGGGAATCGCGTGGAGTGTGCGCCGCTTGATCGGGGGCAGAGTCAGGCGCCCGGCGCCAGTAAATGGCAGCCTGGATCCCCGCGCGCCCGTAGGGGTGACGCGCGCAACCCAGAAGTGTGGGGGCAGCGGGAGAGGGAGCCGCAAGAAGTGAGGTATGCCGCCGGGGAGCCTTGGTGGCATGTAATAGAGGTAAGGAGTCGCTGGCAGGGGGTATGCCCGCAGCGCGGATCCTTACAATGTCTCGGTGTTGTACATACCTGCTGGCAACAGGAGGGCCTGAGTCCCCAGGGGGGACAACAGGACAGGTTTCTGGGGTGAATGCCTTCATTCTCCTTCTACTGGTACAGTGCCTCCATCTGTAGTAAGGACCAGGGATACGGGGTGGAATCCCTACTACAGAATCCACTCCCAGGGATGAGAGATTCCAGTCTCCACACAAGTCTCTTTTATAATTAGCAGCAGCTCTTTATTTAGTTTCTCTCAGCAGCATACAATCAGGTACAGGATTATGCATAGCCAGCCGTAATCCCTCAGGATGTCCCTGCCTCCACTCTGGACCTAGGGCTATCCAGAGGGGGGCTAGATCTTCCCTTACCCTCTAGGCAGGGTAAGAGGTCCACCTCACTATCAGCTCTACTCATAGCCTGCCAGCTCTCATCGGGACTCAAACTAACTACTAGACTTCTGTCTTTGGATCTACGTCTAAATAGGAAGTGAACTGCTTTTTTTTATTTCAGCAGGCACCGCCCCTGTGTCTCTTGATTGGACACAGGGTCAGGTGACTACCTTCACCCATCAGGGCAAGTGCTTGAAGTGGGGAAAACCCATGATAACTCCTGGCAAACCTGCCAATACCAGGGATTACTGCACAGGAGGAGGATAGAAATATAGCCCATAATCTTACCAGGGCTACATATATAAATATATATATTTAAAAAATAAATATATATATATATATATATATATATATATATATATATATATATGCAAATTAAGAAACAGTCACTCCACAGCATCTGTGTGGTGATTGGTCGCTGGCCCATTCTCCATGTTTGTCTATAAGATTTCGCAGTCGATTTCAGTAAGATGGTGCTTGCTGACTGTCGTATGGATTGACTAAGCAGGGCTCTGCGCGGTTGTCAAGTAGCGACCCAAAATCGAGGCTCTACGCTCTGCCACTGCGGGAAATTCAAAGTTGCTGCTTGGTAACTTGCAGCCGGCGATACCTACAGACTCTGAACCTGCACAAGAGTGGAAGCTGCACACGGAGAAGGCATTTTGGTGGTGCCGGGCACCTAGGCGGTCTAGGATTCACCTTGAATATGCCAGGGATTGTGAAGTATAGCTCTGTTGTGATCTTGTGTTGGGTCTGCTGACTTCGGACCGAGGGTCGCACCAAGAAAGACATGATAGACGATTTATTCCGACATAAACAATGTGAATTACAACAACGTTTACAAACTGCTCCTACCTTCCGCAGACGCTAAAGCCGTTTGTTTGTTTGTGTGTGTGTATGTGTGTGTCTGTGTGTGTGCAGACACTGTGTACACCCACACCCACTGATACACCCACACCCACTGATACACACACAAACCTACTGATACACAAACACACACACTGATACACACACACTGATACACACACTGATACACACACCCACTTATGACACACACACACACACACACACACACACACACACACACACACACTGATACCCAACACACACTGTACAACCCTGATACACACCGATACCACACTGATACCCACACTGATACCACACCACACACCACACACACAACACACACACACACGCACACACACGCTACACACACACCTGTATACACACACACACCACCCTGATACCACACTCCACACAAACACTGATACACACACTGATACACACACACACACTGATACACACACACACACAACACACACACACACACCACACCACACACGACACACAACACACTGATACACACACGACCACACACACACACACACACATACACAGACACTGATACACACACACACACACACACTGAACACAACACTACAGCACCACACCTGATACACACACACACCCACACACCCCTATACACACCCCTATACACACACACACACACACACTGATACACACACACACTGATACACACACACACTGATACACACACAACACTGATACAACAACACCCACTGATACACCCACACACTGATACACACACACAACCCACTGATACACAAACACACACACTGATACACACACTGATACACACACTGATACACACACTCACACACTGATACACACACACTGATACACACACACACACACACACACAACACCACACACACACACCACACACACCACACACACTGATACACACACACACTGATACCACACTGATACACACACCACACACACACACACACATACACACACACACACCTGATCACACACAACACACCACACACCACACACTGATACACCACAACACCCCACTGATACCACACACACACACCACACACACACGGATACACCACACACCCACCCCCTGATATACCACACACAACACACCCACGATACACACACACACACACACACCGATCCACCACACACACACACACACACCGATAACACACCACACACCATCCACCCACTGACACAATCACACCAACACACACACCCACCCACTGACACACACCCCACACAACCACTACACACTCCCACACCCACACACACACACACTGATACACACACACACACACAACAACACTGATACACACACACACTCACACACACCCACAGATACACACTGACACCCACCCACTGATACACACACACACACACACACACACACATACACACACCTATACACACACATACACACACACATACACACTGATACACCCCGCCTCCCCCTGCACCGCCCGCCAGCGACGGAAGTCACTGCTCGCCGAGCCCGTGGACCGGACGGGGGGAGAACCCGCCCGCCAGACCTGGCTCCGCTCTCTCCCACCTGTCGGGGATAAGGCCGCGCGCCTAGGCAGAAGCAGGGAGTTCCCCAACAGCAACCCCGCACTGTCCCCTCCAGCCATCCGCGCTCCCGCCAACCCTGCTCCCCCCCGCACCTACCTCTCGCCCGGGCAGCAGCAGCAGGGAACAGAGGCAGAGGGGGGGAAAGCGCCAAACAGCCAACGGCAGTCCCCGCACGGGCCGGCGGGATCGGGGGAGGAAGCGGTGAAAGCCCCGCCCCGGCATCCTCCAGCCAATCACCTGCAGCCCGGCATATTAGAAGCCCAACCCCCTGAAATTCTAAAAAAATACTCACCGGCCGGGCTGCCGCATCCTCAACGCCACCGCGCACCGCATCTACAGTACAAAACAAACGGGACCAGGGAGAAAAACCGGGACATTGCCGGGACGTACTGACAGCCGGGACAGCACAGAAAAAAAAGGTACTGTCCCGGCAAAACCGGGACGCCTGGTCACCCTACACTTGATGCACCAGTAGATGCAGGTTGTAGAATACCCTCGTCACGGGATATTCTCCCGCAATTAATTGCAATGCATGGAGAGTGTGTTAGGTTAAAAAGTACGATATTTAATAACAAAACGAAAGTACACACATATATAAAAAGGCCTTGGCGGCGAATGCAGAGTCCGTGCACGCTGCGGCACCAAAGTGTCCCCGCTCCCGTGTCCAGTATACAGCCTTGGGACGCAACTGGAGCGCTGACGGGACGTACGGCTACCGTGGCCACTATTCTTGACCCAAGGAGGCACCGTAGCCATCCGTCCCGTCTGCGCTCCAGTTTTTATCTACGGCTGATCATTGATGTTGCGGCCTACTTCTGGGGTCCTGCGCAGGTGCGCGACATCGGGTGGGCTTGTGCATGCGCGCAGCGCTGGACGGGCGGGCCAGTGGTGCCGGGTGGGTCTGCGCATGGCGCTGGCGGTGCCGTTATTGCGCATGAGGATGGGAATATCAATATGGGCTTCTGCGCATGCACGGTGCGGCATGCCCGACACGGTTTACAACCTCCTCTGCGCATGCGCTTCCTACAACCTCCGTGTGAAGAGTGTACGCACGCGCGACCAACAGTAGCGTGACGTCACATCCGTCATAGTTTTTCGTTACTAGTATAGCCATATCACCCTTTGCCCCATACGACCCCCCTCTGAGCCTCCGTGGCCAGGAGAGATGCAGGGTGCTGCCGGAGGCCAGCGGCAGACCCAACGGCCATCCCAAGGGTGGGGGCCGTTGCAGGGAGCGGTACTCTGTCTCCGCGAGCGGGCCGGTTGCCGGGGACGCGATCGGGCCGTTGCTAAGGCCGCGGTCGCGTCTCTAAGGTCCCGGCGGCCGGCGAGGAGAACGCCGCCATTACTCCACCACTCGCGCATGCGCAGTGATCGCGCGAGTGTAGGAGCCAGCCAGGAGAGTCGCGCGAGAGGTAGGGAGAGATTGCGGCGGCCATTAGGGGTTAGTGTAGGTGCAGGAAAGACACGCACGCGGCCCCAATGTTATTGCAGGCGCCCAGGGACTACAATTCCCATAGTGCTTAGCGAGGGAGGCACCAGGTGCCTCATAGGAGCCAATAGGGCTGCAGGACGGTCAGGAGAGCAAGTGGATATATTTTCGCGGGCAGAGAGCCTGCGAGTCAGTCAGAGGAAGGGGCAGACAAGGGAAGGAGGTAGGGTACCACAGAGAGGGACCCTGTACTAGGCCAGCACCCCCTTGACCCAAGGAGATACGGCCCTAGTTAACCCTGGATTCCCCAGTAGTGTGAGTGTTGCCAGGGATAGCCTTAGGTTAGGGACCCTGTCACTTATGGTAGTCAGAGCTGGGGAATAGCCAGGGATAAAGGGGGCTGAGGTTAGTCTGCAGACGCATTGCGGCAGGCTTTCGGTGAATTAGTGGCACGAGACAGCTGGGGGGTTCATAGCGGTAACCAATCCGGGGAGCCATTGCCCAGGGCGGCGTTGCGCGTAGTACGAGGCAACTGGGGGGGTTCATAGCGGTAACCAATCCGGGGTGCCATGGCCCAGGGCCCGTATTATGAGTAGGGTGGGTACAAGACCTACCTATATAGGATAGGCAACCCCGAATGCCCTAGGAGATTGACCCTTAAACCACTTAAGGATGCTGTGCTATAGGGATGGCCTATAGTGCAGGGTGTGTCACGTTGCTGTATCGTTAGAGAGGGACTCAGCGGATGCTGCGGTTCCAGTGTTCGGACCCACGTTGGGGTCACAGAGAATATCGCCAGGATAGGATCAGACGGATTCATCACGCGTCTGACCCTTTGTGAAGCGTTGCTGATCCGAGCACTGGAGTGCTCGGCAGGTATCTACAGTTCTAAGTGCACCACCGGGCCCTTAGCTTAATAGTGACTGCGCAGTCACCCATTGACTCTCTGCAAGAGTGCAGGACATTGGGTGGGGTTCTTTGGACACTGGGTGGGATCACCTAGTGTGGGGGAATCGTCCTGCGAGACGTCACGGTTAGTGTCTCCTCCTGAGAGGGACACAGGTTATGTTATGAATGTGATGTGTCATATTACATGTTAGTAAAGTCCTTAGTTATTATACCCCATTGTGTATGTGATCATTGTGTTTGTCCTGCGAGGATCCACTCCCCCTCTGGTGGGAGCCATCGCAGGTGGAGGCGCTGCATCGTGTAAGTGAATACCCATAGTGTTGGGTTATACCCCAGGTTCCCCGTGGCGGAAGCTCAGCCCTCCTGTGAGCCAACAGGTAACGCACCACACCTGAGTAACCTTGTATGTTCCTACACCTCCACAGTATAATCTGCGATTGGGGGGGGGGGAAACCCGTTACACTTACTGTACAACACACAAAAATTATCCCATCAAAAACCCTGTTTGTTCCAGCAAAGTGTCACTTCAAAAAATGATGAATTAAAAATTCCTTAAATAAATAGCTTGGTTGTTAACAAACTCTACTTTTGCCTTTTTTTTGTAACACACGTGAAAAACACTCATTCAAATTATAACACAGCCTCACACAAATTAAACAGTGAAATTAGAAATTGTTCAAATCACAATCATATGAATGAACTCTTAAGTAATGACTTTTTGTTAAGCAGCTAAGTCAGATGACACCATATAGAGAATTATAGACATAAATTGCTCTAGTAAAGACCTCGTGGCGCAACGGTAGCGCGTCTGACTCCAGATCAGAAGGTTGCGTGTTCAAATCACGTCGGGGTCAATAATTTTTATTTCCTAGAGAAGCTTAACCACTTACTATATAAGTAAATTGACAATATTGGTTTGGTTTATAAGTTGGCATTGTTTGTGAATTCATGTTAGTATAGCATGACTACATGTCCTAGAAAGTCTTCAATAAGACATAAACATTTAACAAACACACCCTCTACCCTGTTTAGACAGTGTTTTCTGTTTCTACGATGGGCCGGCTAGTCCAGACCGCTAGAGACACTGGATTTTGCCATCTAAGAAAGAAATAAAAAATCAATAAAGCACTAAAAAAAGAAAAGGTCCCACCGAGATTTGAACTCGGATCGCTGGATTCAGAGTCCAGAGTGCTAACCATTACACCATGGAACCTATTGACTAGGCATCACAATGCCAGATGTATAGTGTACGAGTTCAATGTTTTCATTATTTTCATTACTATATAGAAATATAAGAACTGTTGTCCTGTTGTCCTGTTGTCCTGTTGTCCTGTTGTCCTGTTGTCCTGTTGTCCTGTTGTCCTGTTGTCCTGCTGCCCTGCTGCCCTGTTGCCCCTGGGAATTCTAATGAACACTCATCTCTCCAATTAACCAAACAGAATTGAAGCTGACTGCTGCACATTAAAAAGTCACGTTAAAAAGCTTCAGTTAGATACCTTAACATATATCTATGCAGTGAATCCAAACAAGGAACATCCTGCCTAAGCATTACCTTAATATACAGATTTAGAAAATTGTTACCTTTTTATAAGGGTCTTATTTACTTAAAATACATAAAACCACAAAGACCAAAGAGACAGCCTTGTGATTGGTATCTGGTTATTGCATTTCTTCCATGGTTTCAAATAACTAATCGAATTAACCTCCCCATAAACATGCTGTGAATTACAACAAAGCAGACAAACAGGTGCTGCATCCTGTCAAGTGGGGATTGTAGTCCTGATTCTGCAAAAGACGCTGGACCACATGACCCAGAAACCCTTCAATAAAAAAAATGCAACCAAAATGTTTGTAGCCATCCGTTAGAGCCATAGCATAGCAAGTCCTCGTTAGTATAGTGGTCAGTATCCCCGCCTGTCACGCGGGAGACCGGGGTTCAATTCCCCGACGGGGAGGCTCTATTTTTTTTTTTCATTACCCTTCATTTTAACTCCATTATACCTGATCTACGTGAGGATAATATTGGGTTTTATTTCTTTTTACAAAATCAATTTACTGTATATGTTGTATTCAATATAAGCATAGCGATATGTGAAGTTGTATTATATTCATTGTATGTTACTTTATTGATCATTTACATTTTGGATCAGATCTCAGGAACAGGTGTGGCAGTGTCACAGACACGTGGGGGGGGTTGTAGCAGATCATAATGAGAGAGAAGAGACTCATAAATAGATTTGCTGTTATCAGATGCAAAAGGGAGTCTAAGGGCCGTTCTATAGTGGCGGGGCGCGCTACGCCGTGCGTGGGCACGGCAGTTATAAAGGGCTGAGGTTAGTCAGCCCTTCTATACAAGGGCCGCGCGCGCACGGCAGGGAGAGGGGAGCCGACAGCGGCAAAGACGGGAAAATAATCTTTTCGCGCCGCTACCGGCACTGAATGTTGTGTTTTTGTGTGTATATTTATATATACAGTGTTCGACAATGATAACCACACGCCTGCGGCGTGTGGATTTAGGCCGCTGGCGAGTGTATTTAGGCCGCTGCTGCAACTCTATGAATTGCCCTGCTCGCGGCAATTTTTTTTTTTTTAATAAATAAGTAATTTCCCTTACTGATTGGCCTGATGCGAGGAAGAGGGCCGGCTGGCAGCTCTGGGTCAGCCCCTCCCCTCCCCCTGCACCCGATGCCAGCTTGCTGCCCAGGGCGGGATGTAGGCTGGGAGGGGGGGTCCCCGGATGTAGGCTGGGAGGGGGGGGGGTCCCCGGATGTAGGGAGGGGGGGCCCCCGCGCGCTCGCTGCCATGGCTGGAAGGAAAACAGGAGGTGCTTCACCTCTGCTCCAACGCTCCTTTGAGCAACCATGCGACGGGCCCAGGTAAAGAGCGGGGAAAAAGGGAATCCAGTCCTGGCAGAGAGTAGAGGGAGGGGGGGTGCGTGTGCGCTTTGCACTGGCGGGAAAGGGGTAAGCTGATTTGTGCAAGGTTCCCGGCCACGTTTCCCAATCGTGGGGAGTGGTGTGGCCGTGGCTAGTATCCCTGCATGGCCCTCCGAATCCCCACCCCCCCCCCCGCACCTATGCCGACCTCCTGTTCTTGGCTGCCGGACCTCCCCCAAACATGCTGCCTGACCTCCCCAAAATGGCTGCCTGACCCCACTCTTTGGCTGCACCGTGCGCCTGTCCGCGGTCCCCCCGCTGTCCCCATCCTCCCCGCTTCCCCCTCCCGCCCCCACGCTGGCCCCCATCCTCCCTCTGGCCTTCCCGATCCTCTCCGCGGGCCCCCTCGACCACGTGTGGAGCAGCATGGGAGTACAAGCAGCCCTGAGGAACGGTAGGCCCCCTCCCTTCCAATAAATACCAACCCAGTCACCCACCCAGTGAGTGTGTCTGTGGAGTGGGTGGTTTTTGGTTGTTTCTGTATTGTGTGTGGTCTTGAGTGTTGTTCTGTGAGTGTGGGTGTCTGTAGTGTGGGTGTCTGTGTGTGTGGTCTGTGGAGAGTGGGTGTCTGTGAGAGTGTGGGTGTCCTGTGAGTGGGTAGTGTATTTGAGGGTGTGTCTGTGGTGTGTTGGTGTCTCTGGGGGGTGTGTGTGTCTGTGGTGTGTGTGGTCTGATGTGTCTGTGAGTGTGGGTGTCTGGTTGTGGGGGGTGTGTTTGTGGGTTATTTGTTGTGTGCTGTGAGTGTTGGGTTGTGTCTGTGCAGTGTGGGTGTGTGTCTGTGCGTGTGGTTGTGGCGTTCTGTAGTGGTGGGTGTGTGTCTGTGAGTGTGGGTGTGTGTCTGTTGATGTGGGTGTGTTGTGTTGTGTGCCTTGAGTGAGTGTGAGTGTCTGTAAGGTGTTGTTGTGTCTGTGAGTGTATGTGTCTGTGGTGTAGTGTTGTCTGTGAGTGTATGTGTCTGTGAGTGTATGTGTCTGTGAGTGTATGTGTCTGTGAGTGTATGTGTCTGTGAGTGTGTGTGTCCGTGAGTGTGTTGTGTGGTGTGTGTGTGTGTGTGTGTGTGTGTGTGTGTGTGTGTGTGTGTGTTGGTGGTGTGTGTGGTGTTTGTGTGGTGTGTGTGTGTGTGTGTGTGTGTGTGTGTGTGTGTGTGTGTGTGTGTGTTTGTTTGAGTCTGAGTGTATGTGAGTGTTTTGTGTGTGTGTTGAGTCTGGGTGGATGTGTTGATGTATTTGTCTGTGAGTTATGTTTTGGATGTGAGTGGTGTGTGTTGTGTTTGGTGTGTGTTTCTGTCTGAGTGTGGAGTGTTGTGTGTGTTGTGCGTGGTGTTTGAGCCGCAGTGTATGTGTCTGTGGTGTGTGTGGTGTCTGTGAAGTGTGTGTCTCCCTGTGTCACCCTTCTCCGCTGTGTCACCCTCTCCCTGGTTCACCTCTCCTGTTTCACCCCCCCCTCCCTGTCCACGCCTCTCCCTGTGTGCAACCCTCTCCCTGGTGTCACCCCTACCCCCTTTCCCTGTCGCCCTCACCCTCTCCCTGTCACCCTCACCCTCTCCCTGTCCCCCACCCTCTCCCTGTGTCGCCACTCCCTGTGTCACCCTCTCCCTGTACCCTCTCCTGTCACCCTTTCCCGTGTCGCGCCTCGCCCTT
The DNA here is from genome assembly GCA_036426205.1 of Ascaphus truei. Classification (NCBI taxonomy): domain Eukaryota; kingdom Metazoa; phylum Chordata; class Amphibia; order Anura; family Ascaphidae; genus Ascaphus; species Ascaphus truei. The sequence goes on along the minus strand of WSYH01009012.1, from coordinate 11,561 downwards.
TCCCTGTCGCCCTCTCTCTGCCGCCTCTCTCTGTCTTTGTCCTCATTCTCTCTGTGTGTGTATGTTCTCTCTCTACCCTCTGTGTCTCTCTCGTTCTGTGTGTCTCCGTTTCTGCTGTTTCTTGCTCTCCGTGCTCTTCTCTCTCTCTCTCTCTCTCTCTCTCTCTCTTGTGTGTCTCTCTCCTTGTTTGGTCTCTCTCTCTGCGTCTCTCTCTCTCTTTCTGCGTCTCTCCTTTCTGCGTCTCTCTTTCTGTGTCTCTCTCTGTCCTTTTCTGTGTCTCTTTCTCTCTCTCTCTGTTCTCTCTATCTCATGGTCTCCTCTCTCACACTCTGGATCTCTTATTTACCCCTATATATCTTAACTGCCCTATACTACACCGAATAACCACACTGCTTATTCCAGCTCTGACTCAAGCTTACCACGGAGACATCGGAACCCCCCTGTGACGGGTAATAAAAACCAACATTATATGCCTGGAAAACCTATGTCTAGTCTGCAGTGCAGCACTGACTAGGTTAACTTCAGCTGCGAACCTCAGGACAATTAGTTGGATCCCAGCTGCCTAATCAAGGTGTGTTAAAACCCAGGTTGTAGACACATGGAGCTTGCTGTTGATGAGAGAGGAGTAAGCTGCTAAAGTGATTCCTGAAAACAAGGTCTGGTAGCAAGTAGTGAAAACTGTGAACTGTCTGTCCCCTGCATAGAAAAGGGTCGCTGCATATATATATTTAAACTGTCTGCTAAAGAAACTGTTTTTTGTTCGGTTTGCTGAAGAAAAGCCATTTTCGTTTGTTGCTGAACAGAGCTATTTTTGTTTTGTGTGCTGTATATTTTTCAAGGCAAAATAAAGCAGCCTTGTCAAACCCACGTGTGTGTTGCATGTACCCTGCAACATGACAGTATGGTTTCAAGAAGTGAGATTTGATTATTTTTTTTTCAAAAGGCTCCGCAGTTAAAGGGTCCACACACACACACACACACAGAAGGAAGAAATGTTGAAAGCGTTTCGTGCGAGCATGCCCGGCTGCCATCGCGAGAGAGATGAAAGCAACAGACCAGCACGGATTGAGCGGATTGCCAAGCTGCTGACCCAAATCCAAGGGTCTGCCGTGGCCGAACGGGCCAGCAGACCCCCGATACTCCTAGGAAAATGGCTCCGAATGAGGATCCAGTAGCTTTTTTTTACTAACATTTGAAGAGTCGCTGAAGCTCAGGCTGGCTGCAGATCGCTGGGCAACTGCTTTGGCCCGCTCCTTATAGGTGAAGCCCAGCCTCATATCAGGGCCTCCCTGCAGATCAGGCAATGACTACCGACAAGTAAAATCCGACCATACTGGTCTCTAGGTCTGACCCCAGAACCTACCGCAGCATTCCGGAACATGAGTACACCGCTAGATGAGACCCCCGGTCTCGCTCAGCGATTATTGGACTTGTGTATGCACTGGTACAACCCGAGGAGTGCACTAAGTGAGGCAATTCTTGAGCAGTGGTTTTTGGAACATTTCTACAAGTAATACCCCCTCCCGCACGCTCGTGGGTAAACGCCACGCTGCTGAAACCCTAGCTGTTGGCGGTCCGACTCGTGGAGAACTTCCTTGGGGCTGAGCAGCACGGAGATGTCCTGACCCGACTCCATCGCACTTGTCGGATGCCCAAAGATGGAGGTCGGATCAATGGTGAACCTACGGCCCTCACGGAACCGCCAAGTCCAAAGGAAGGCAGTCCGTGTCAGCAAGGACGAGTCCAATGCTGTTCCCCGTAGAGACCCTCATCTCCTTCCGGATGTCGGCTCTCGCAAAGTGAGAGGACCTTCCGAGGACTGTCGCCCACAGACCCCACCAGATACCTGGTCCCAGTAACCGATCCAGCAAGCGCTATCCCCACCCCCTCCTGCGAGGGAACCCTCTCCATGTTCTGCATGCGGAGACAAGGCCACCGGTATGTGGACTGTCCACTGATGGATTGTTCATGTCAGGCAGAACCGTCAACAATCGGCTTTTTCTGGGGAAAATTACAAGCCCTGGCTACTTCCCAGTCCTGATTGGGGAAAAAACCGTCCAGGCCCTTGTAGATTCGGGCTCTGGAAAACTCTGGTCCTCCAGAACTGTTACCAGTCCAATTTGTTTCTTTTACTCCCCATGGAGCATAAATGTATTGTGACAACGCCCCCTCTTTGTAAGCGCTGACGTCTGTCCTGGTTTCTTCCCGACACAGTCTTCTAGGGTTAACTTATACAACAAACAGAACCATGCAAAGTATTACGTTGCTTAACTCGGCTTCTGCCTGCTTTATTTCATCCAGTAGGTACTGCAGCTTGACAATGTATATAGAGTTACTCAGATACTTTCATTCAGCATTCTCATTTCAGTTTTATAGTATTTCCCACACTGTATTTCTAAAAAAAGAAACCAAATATAACAAAATCCTTATCCCTTTCAGGGATGACTAACTACACCTCAGAATCAGTCCTCTAACAGCTGCTGGCCATTAGTTGGTTCCCATCTTAAAACAATGCCCTCTCCTTTAGGGTCACTTAGAACAGCACAGTCCTTTCGCAACAGCAGTAAATTTTGTTTTTGTCTTATCTGTTTTCGTGGTGGGGACTCGGTCCCAAGTGTCCAGGCAATCCTCTGGTACTGTAGATACTTGGAGGGGCCGTCCACCCCGAAACTGAAACAGACATCGATCCCCCACCTCCAGCTCTAAGGAGAAATGCAAACCTCTCTGTTCTAATACCTGTGCCTGTGAGTAGAACAGCGGTGAGGAACGAACTAGGCCATTGTAATCTGTGGTCTGGATTTTCCATCCAGCTGCCTGAGTTAAGGGAAGCTTGAACTGATCATTTTTAACTATCTGCACTTCTGACCAAAAATGGGCAAAAGACTGACCCTAACATCTTTGGACTACGTCACAGTATACACATACGATGTAAAACCTTATCGACAGCCAAAATCCGGCTACAGGTGAAGGTCCCGGAGGCTACCTCGTAAGTTAGGATGTCGCTCTGGTTCACTGCCCCGTTGTGCTCCGATCGGGAACTGGCCTTTCTTTGGCGGACCTACTGGCCCCAGTCTTTTACGGAACCTCCTTCTGGGCTCGGAAACCTGGCAAACTGTCGCCCCTTTTGGCAGACCTTTTTTTTCCATAGACACCGGTTATAAAGACCTCGGAAGCAAGAACTCTTGGACAAACAGGACTGGTTTCTGAGAAATGTGGTCCTCAAGGTGACCCGATTCTAGTAGTCAGAGGTCACAAGTGATGGCTGGGATGGCCAGGGAGGGGATATGGGCCCTGGAGATTTACCAGAACCTTACCTCCCCTGACTTCGCTCGAGCAGCGGAAGACCCAGCCTTGCGAGACAGATATGACAAGGTGGGTGAAAATTGATGAAACGATTTTTAGATGCACAGGGGGTGATAGTATTCCCCCATATTTTGAGCTATCAAGGATATTCCTATTAGGGTGAATAGGCAACACAAACAGGGAGGTCACCAGACGATATTGGTTCCCAAGGCGTTTGTTAATCCCTGTGTTCACTCTAACCCATACTGTCCCTTGGGGTGTTCACCTGGCCAGGGATAAACATGGACCGTATTTCATCCCTATTCTATTGCCAGGATGCATAGTGATATTGTAAGCTAATGTGCATCATGTCGGTGAGTGTCCGCTAACTATTAAAAAGGACAAAAACCAGCCCCTTTGGTTCCTTCTACCCTTGGTTCAGTTCCCTTTGAGAGGATTGGGGTAGACTTGGTAGGACCTCTAGAACCTTCTGCGAAGGACCAGGTTTATCCTTGTAATAGTGAACTATGCACAGTATCCTGAGCGTTCCCCCTGAGAACAGCAACGGCGAGCAAGTACCCAAAAGTTGTTGGAACTGTTCTCACGGTTGGACTTCCCCAGTTATGTTTGACAGACCAAGATACAATTTCATAGCTAAACTGATGCAGGATGTCTTAAAGTTACTAGAGGTCAAGTCTGTTCGGACCTCGGTCTAACCATCCACAGACTGACGGATTGGTGGAATTTAACCGAACTCTAAAGGGATGCTGAGGAACTTTGTAGACTCCGAAAGAGAGCCTGGGATGTCTTTCTCCCTTTTCTGCTGGTTACAGTGCGGAAGTTCCCCAGGCCTCCACTGACAATTTTCTCCATTGAATTGCCTATGGCCATCCTGGGCCCCACCCTGGGTATCCTAGACCCCTAAAGGATCCTGTGTGAACAGCAGTCCCCTTCTAATATACCCGCTCAATATGTACTAGACCTTAGGAAGCGCTCGATGTGGTCGGCCATTTTGCCAGTGAGAATCTTAGATCAGCCCATGACAGTCATGAGAGACATTACAATCAGAATGCTCGCATGAGAGTGTTTCACACCAGGAGACCAGGTGATGTTATTGTTACCATTTGTGAGAGTAAACTCCTGGCCAAATGGCAGGGCCCATTCGAAGTACTCCGCCGTACGTGTGATGTGTATTACGAGATTGCTCAACCAGGTCCAGAGGGGTAAACAAATTTACCATGTGAACTTGCTGAAACCCTGGAAGATGCAGCGTTCCTCATTCATCCACCCGGTGGAGGAGGAAACGGACTTGGGTCCTCAGCCTCCACGGGAGAACATCGTGGATGACGATAAAATCCCAATGGGTAAACAGTTGTCTTCTGAACAAAAGGGGACTTGTTAGCAATATTTAACAATTCCAGATGTTTTTTCTGACTTACCAGGACAACTAACTTAATTTCCCATGCATCAAGACACACCTGGGGTAAAAGTATGTTCTTGTCCTTAGGTTGCCTGAAGTCGTGGGCTCTGGTAGAGAAGGAGGTACAGAAATGTTACCTTAGGAGTGATTGAGGAATCATGCAGTGAGTGGTGTAGTCCACTAGTTTGGTCCCTAAACCCATGGGAAGGTAAGATTTTGTGTGGACCTCCGAAAGGTCATGCGGTATCCAATTTGACACATATCCGATGCCAGGGTGGACGATTATATTGACGCCCTTGGTAAAGCGAATATTTATCCACGTTGGACTTGACAAAGAGGATACTGGCAAATACCCTTAGGGAAAAGTCCAATGCAAAACCGCCTTTGCCACTCCCCATGGGTTTATACCAGTTTGTGACAATGCCATTTGGACTGCATGGAGCCCCATCCACATTTCAAGACTCATGGATAAGGTAACTGAGGCCCCATAGGACTTATGCCGCAAGACCTAGATGACATTGTCTTTATTAAACACTGGCGCCCATCTAAATAGGCGAAAGCGGTCCTCAAATCTCTTGAGAGAGGCGGGCTCACAGCCAACCATAAGAAATGTGCCTTGGGTAAAGCATAAACCAAATATTTAGGTAATGCAGTGGGAGGTGGAAAATTAAGGCCACTAGCCGACAAGGTAGCTGCCCTGAAGACGTTTCGACCCCACCAAACAAAACCGCACTATTACTGTACAAAAGTAAACGGGCCGGGTGAGGGAAGGGAAAATAGGTGATCGGTGAAGTCAGAAAAGAATATGACAATAGAGTATGAATATAAGAATCCAAGAAGGAGAAAGGGTAGCGAAATAAAACCAGGACTGAGGAAAGGGGGGTACGTTGAGGAGGCTTGACGGGGGATGAGTGTGATGTATAGTAGAAGGAGGGACAGCCCAGTAAGGAGGGGTGGCGGCAAAGACGTCCCAGGGCCTAGACGAGAGCTAAAGGGGACGACGAGCATGACAGTAGATAGGAATTAAAGGGGATTGGGGGAGTCTTAGCTAGTAAAGGGGAAAGAGAAACTGAAACAAAGAAGGGAAACAGGATGGCGAGAGACCAAACAAAAATGCAGTAGCTCTCTCTTCTGGGTTTAGAAGGGTAGTACCGGCGGTCATCTCAACTATTCGGAAGTGGGCAGCCCTTTAACGGACCTCACAAAAAGTTTCCCCTACACAAGTGTGTGGTCATGGATGGTCAAGGCCTTTGAGGACAGAAAAGTGTCTATCAAGGGCCCCTCTTAGAAGGGCCCAACTTCAACCCCTTTTTATAGTGCAAAACAGCTGCATCAGAGATAGGGCTAGGGGCATGTTGGTCAAACAGTTTGAGGGTAGGTTGCACATCCTATCCTTTTCTGGATATGAAATTGTTCCTTAAGGGAAAAAATTACTCAGTTATTGAGAAGAGTGCCTCCAGTAAAGTGGCAATCGGCTTTGAGTGGCATTACCTGGCATGATCCCTTTTACTTTGTGAGCGATCTGCTCCACTGAATGGTTAAATAGCATGAAGGGGTTTCCAATGCTAATTGACTAGGTGGTATAGGGCCCTCCACAACCCTTCTCATTGAGATTCAGCATAGGCCGGGAAGAAGAGAACGCAAATGCTACTTCTTTTCTAGCAAGGTGAATGGTCGGGCTTCAGCCGTGCGTATCCCCAGCCACAACTAACGGGACAATGTGGACAGGTAAATACAAATCCAACAGTTAATGCCTGGGAAACCTATGTCTAGTTCTGCATTCAGCCCTGACTAGGTTAACTTTCAGCTGGGAACCCTCAGGACAATTAGGTGGATCCCAGCTGCCTAATCAAGGTGTGTTCAACCCAGGTTGTAGACACAGGAGCTTGCTGTTGATGAGAAGATAAGCTGCTAAAGTGATTCTGAAAACAAGGTCTGAGTAGCAAGTAGTGAAACTGTGAACTGTCTGTCCCCTGCATAAAAAGGTAGCTGACATATACTATAAACTGTCTGCTAAGAGCAACGTTTTGTTGTTTGCTGGAAGGAAAGCCATTTCGTTTATTGCTGAAAAGACTATTTTGTTTTTGTGTGCTGTCATATTTTTCAAGATAAAACAGTCCCCCCTTCTCTAAAACCCTTTGTGTAGTTGCATGTACCTGCAACACTCCCCTCCTAACCCAGAAGAAAAGTTAGGGAACACCTCCCCTCCAATGTATCACTTTCGGTAAGAGGGTACCTGGACATTGAGGACTGCGTATCATGTAGATCCATGCGGGATTGCTGCTTTCGATATTGTGAAAGCGTGGACTACCAACACAGGTGAAGGGGTTCAAGGAAACTAGACCTTCAACACCATTCTTTTATATTTCTATACCGACTTTACACACACATCCCACACACACACACACACCACACACACACACCACATACACACACCACACACACACACACCACACACACACACACCCACTTACAAAGGACTAATTGTAGTTATAACGTAATACCATAAATTCATTTATTTCAAAACAAATGTGTTTCATGATTGAGGAATTTATTAATGTATTTTAATTTAGTATTTTTATTTTAAAAGCGGGGGTTGGGGGCGGGACGAGGGGCGGGTTTGGGGGCGGGACTAGTTTGGGCGAGTAGATTTTTTTGGTTGGGCGAGTGATTTTATTGGTGATTTGTCGAACACTGTATATAAGTATACTTACAAAAAGCATGCGGCACGTGTACACACCTTCGAACAGGCACGCGCGCTCGCACGGCCGCACACACTATAGTGGAGGATCAGAGATGGAGTAAGGGAAGGACATGCAGGGGGTGATGTGAGGGAGATGGGACATGCAGGGGGGTGATATGAAGGTAGATGGGACATGAAGGGGGGTGATGTGAGGGAGATTGGACTGCAGGGTGGGCTGATGGTGAGGGATATGGACATGCAGGGGGGGGTGATGTGAGGAAATGGACATTCAGGGGGTGAATTTGCGGGAAATGGGACATGCAGGGGGGTGAGTGAGGACATGCCGGGGGTTGATGGGAGTGAACATGGAGGTGGGGGTGAGTGTGAGGACATGGAGGGGGTGATGTTAGGGAGCTGCGGGGCGGTGATGTGAGGGACATGCGGGGGGAGGGTGATGTTAGGACTGCAGGGGGGGTGATGTGAGGATGCGTGGGGAGGGTGTGGGAGTGTTGCGGTGGAGATTTGATGATGAGATTTTACACGTGCGGCCCGATTTAAAAATATATATATAATATTATTGGGGGTCTTTTATAAAATTATTGGGTGCCTTTTTTTAAATTATTGCGGCGGTGGGGTTGTTTTAAGAAATGTATTGAGGTGCGGGTATTTTTTATTATGTATTTCAGGGTGGGATTACATGTATTTGTATGAGGGGTGTGTTTTGGTATGTTTTTGTGGGGGTGTATTGAGGATAGTGGGTTCATTGACCGAAGGCAGGAGCAGTGGAGAGGAAGGATAGGCGGGAATGAGTGAGGAAAAAGGTAGTAATAGTGAGACGGCAGGGGGAGATAATACATTCGAGGTGGGAGGGGGAGGAAGAGTGGGTAGCGTTTGGGAAATAGAGGTGGCTCGTGAGGGGTGAATTTAACTAAGCGCCCGCGCTTATTGCCGCGCCGTTATAATGCCGGACGACAGCTGACGTTGCTATAAAAATCAAATTGAAGTGATGTCCGCGATTGCGAATCCATGCCGCCGCGCTGTCGTGTTCCTTTCCAACTATAAGTGCCATGCAACGCCGGTCAATACATATGTTTTTGCCCGACGTTCCAGCACTAGAACGCCAGCTAATATGTGTCAGCCCAGATAGGAGTTCCCCGAGTTATTGTAAATTCTTCAAGGCTTCCTCCAACCAAAATTGGTTTGGAATCACTGTATGTATGGGTTTCGTATTAAGACTCCAAATTGGGGGAAAAGCTTGACATTTAAACTATCAGCGATATTAATCCCTCTGCAAGCCCTGCTTTAATAATGTTTCTTAAAATACCAAAAAAGCTGCGTGATCGCCTGTTATAGGTGCGGGCAAGAAATTACTGATTTCTTTCCACTCTCACTGCACGTCCTTACAGACTGATGCAGCCCGGTAGACCTACATAAAGAGAGTTCCATTCAGTAAGGTTTCGTTTAAAAGTTCTGGTCTCCTGTGACACCCAGTTTTTCCAACAGGATTTCACCAGTATTCCCAACCTAAAGGGTTCGTGCAAGTTTTCAGTCCATTGTATCAAATCGCAGAAGAAAATTTATAATCAACTATCACATATTCCTATCAAGAGCTGTTGGGGTTCTTTACACTGCGTTGATATCATACGGTTTTTTGAGAGGGTTTGGGTTCCCCAGAAGTTCAAAATATAATTAAGGATCCTTAACCAAACAATTGAAACACCACTGCGTAAACCCGGTATATTAGATGCGGTAAATTGACACATTGAAATTCTAAAATGTAAAAGAAAATAAACAAATTAATATTTGAAGAAAATTGCTTTTTCATGAGGCATCTTTGTTGGCAATAACAAATTAAAGGCAAATAAGAACAATAAGTTTTTTCCACCGAGATTGTGAATTCAGATCACTGGATTCAAGAGTCCATTTGCTAAGACCAGTTACACCATTGATAATTCCTGGGTTTGGGAGCAGCAGGCAACCTTCTAACGCGTTTCGTTCAAGACTTTATCAATAATTCGCTGTGGTGTACTAAAACTGACAGAGGTTTAATACATCTGATTTCCTTATTTCGCGTCCAAATGGTGACGTCACTGGACGTCTTCTAACCAATGAAATGCCTGATCCCCGCAGGCGGCTGCCGGCGCATAGTGCTAGGGATCCCTGCTCATACAGCCGTGCTGCAATCACATGATGTACGCCCTCCTGGCGGTTCCAACGATGAGAGCACGCCTCTGACATGTCACAGGGAAACCCCACTCCCTCTCCGCTCAGCGTCAGGCCAGGAATTCTGTTTTTAGACTAGCTGCATTCCTGATGCAGATGAGGGGGCTACAGAATGAATCCCAAGTTCTTAATGCGCATGTGCCAACTAGCTGGGGCATGTAATCAAAATGTGTTCCCAGTTAGGGATGGCTACAGTTTAATTGAAAACCATCACTTTACTTAATGTTAAGGATATGGTTAGCAAAAGGTTTAAACTGTTGACACCCTTCATCCTTGTCTTCTAATCATCGTGATTAACGCTGAATTGCGAGAGATTCTTGCACATACTTCTCATCCCCATTTCCCCAAGTAGTGTACTCTCTTGTCTTGTTACTGTATTATTTCGTGTGTTTCACCTATTTCCCCCCCCCAAAGGAATCAATTATACTTTATTATTCTAAGCCTTGTTTCAGTTCAAACCAGTTTATTTGGTGTAAATTACAAAAACCTGTTATAAGGCTATCGTACAGTGACTTCCAGAGATCGCGACCACTCCGCCGCGCGCTTCCTGTCGCCCTAATTCTAAACGTCACGCACGGCATCAATCATTTGTTTTGACGGCACTTTGCCAGCACTTAACTCCAGCCTGTCATGTGTCAGCCAGATGGGGTTCCCTGAGATTTTTCGAAATGCTTCATGGGTGTCCCTCACAAACAAAAAAGGTTGGGAATCACTGATGTATGGTTTCGTTTTAATAATCCAGTAACTTGGAAAGAAAGCTTTCTAGGCATGCAGGATTGGTGAAAACCTGCGCGGGGAACGCCCAATGGTTTTCAAGTCCATCTCGCTTAAAACCACTCGGCTCCGACTACTTGTTGTGAAACTTTCAAACTGTACGGCTTTATTTCATCCTCTCTCCAATATGTAGATTGCGTGTGACGGACTGGATCTCGTTCTATCACTACGATAATGAAATAGATTGAAAAAGTGACCATTGTCAATGGATTAATGTTGAATAACTGCTAACCAATAATCATGGTACATTCCAAACCAATTAGATATTACATGTATAATCCATGAGAAAATGTTTAAGCTCCCATTCTACGTTTAACCCCTTAGGTATACCGTATCCTGGTAAATATCAAATGCATCTCTCTCTGTTAGGGGTTGAGTCTATCACCCCCCTCTAACCATTAGGGCAATGTATTCAATCCCAGTGAATTGGAAATTAGCATGCCCCCTTTGGGACACTGCCAAAAGTGTCTTGATACCGGGTGTTCAAAGTCTCTCTTATTATTCGATCTAGGCATGTTCTCCATTCTGGTTTTGAGAGGTCCTAATGATCCCCCATGATTTTTTATTACATCCACAGGATCATATATACGTCACGAAATTGTGTGGCAATTGAATAAATGTGGAAATTTATGGAATTAAATTTAGGGTAAATCATTTGAAATTGTTTGAATAGATTTAGCATATTTACAACACAAACTACACTTCCCCCTGTGTTAGAAAGGTCCAGAGGATATTCGATAAACGATCTGGTGCGAAAAAAGGTTGGAGTGATGCGAAGTCCAATGTTCTGGCCTTTTTAAGAAAACAAACTTAGGGCCTTCTTAGTACCATATCAAGTCCGAATCGAGTTTTTAAGTATTCCCATATTTATGAACATTGATTTGATTTGGTTCCGCCTGACCCTTGACATGTATTTATATTCATTGATGTTACTTTATGATCATTTAACATTTTGGATCAGATCTCAGGACAGGTGTGGCATTGTCACAGACTACGTGGGAGGGATATAAGGGCAGATCATAATGAGTAAGAAGACACTTCATAAATATTTGCTGTTTATCAGACTCACAAAGTGGCGAATATAAACCGCAAAAAGGAGTCCAGGGCCGGTTATATAGTGGCAGGCACGCTGCGCGATGCGTGTGCATGGCAGTTTGAGGGCTGAGGTTTAGTCCGCCT
>WSYH01000921.1:135734-152999 GCA_036426205.1 Ascaphus truei | reverse complement strand
AGCCGCCCATCAGCCAGGCATGAACCCAGGCTGGGAAGGCAAATGCAACGGGGCTTGTCAGAGGTGAGGAGCGGCGCATTCCAGGTATCTGCCAGGTACATACCGGGTATTTGCTCGAATAAAGTGTGTCGGTGCAGTACTATGTAATTGTACTGTGTCATAAGTAACAACTAACATGTTTCCATACGTTTTATAACCTCACATTAAAAACTACCTTGACTTAAGAATAATGTTTGGACTCAGTATGAAATATGAGTGAATGAAAACTTGCTGTAAACTCACAACTCCTACATGATAGTTAACATCACTAACACAATACAAGTTGGCTTACACTTCATTTTCACTGACACTAAGTAATCCTATTTAAAGAAGATGTGCAAAACAAATAATGAACATGACAACATAACATATAGAAGAGCACATATTATATGGCCACCAACTGATACACTCACCTTCTAGGTGTGTTGAGCTGGCTGACCCAGGTGAAGACACTTGTTCAGTCTCAGGTGACACATGTCCTTCAGGGGCAACTATATATAACAATAACATAAGTTTTACATTTACATGTGTAAATATTGAACAAACAGTTATTGTATGTTCTGTATTTATGAGTACCTAACAGCATAATTTCCTTAACCCAAAATGTGTGTGTGAAAGTGAACATAAATAGTTGTAATAACAATGTACATGCCTGTGTACTTAGAACTTTTGAGTTCCCTAACATAAAACATACTATGTTCCTGCAGTAATGCGTGAGGATAAATAGATAAAATTTGTACATAAAAATCATATGTTGTGTAGTGATATCAGTATCATAATGTACATAACTATCATGAGATGACCATTCACAATGGTTATCATGAAGGTGGTCATATTGCAAAAAGTGTTGTTTTTGGTAGAGGATATGTGTGGTACATTAATATAAGATGTGGCACACATGAATGTGGCTGTGACTAAACAAGACAACACATGCAGTGTGTGATAATGTGTCGTTGATAGTAGTAGTTCAACTATAGATATGAGTGAACTAATGTGTGACGTACGGTTTGATAAGTAATGAGTTGTTGGGGCATTTAGTAGCTAAAGTGAAGCTCTCAAATGAGTGTGATTAACTTCAGTTGTGCTAGTCAGGTTGTAAGAACGGTATTCCCTTCCCCAAAAAGCCTAATCAGCCACACCTTTCAATTACTTGAAACAGGTGAAAATGGTGTGAACTAAGTTTACCCTAAAATGAGGCTGTAATTAGTGTGTGTGCTGAACCCCACCCCCTCTGTTGAAGTGTATGCTGTGATGAGATATTAATTGCAGCTGCTTTAACACAATGGTAGATGAGCTAAATAGTCGTGTGCAGTTTTTAAGTTATGAAAACAATGACATAAAATATGATACGTGTGCCTCATTATGCTGTCTGTATATGAGTTAAAGCAAAAATGGACCTTTTCATAAACAACTATAGATGTGTTAGTGCAAGTGATGTTTGTAGGCCGTTGCATGCAATATATTTGATGCATGCTTAAAATAGGCAGTAATGTCATGTTTGTCGGAGTAAAATAAATAAAATACACAATAATATTCAACATATTTCTGTTCTGTACCTGTAGCTAGTAATAATTTCTCATTAACATGTGTTACACATGTGTACTACCCTGTTGTTCCCCATCTTCGCCCACCATCAATTGCTTCCACTGCAGCAATGCATTTTGGGAATTCACATGTAAATGAGCACGCAATGGCACGTGCTATATTAGTTACTGCTTTTAGTAGGACTACAACATATATGTCTATTTTGAGATATATATATATACAGAATCAGACATATACATATATAGATGCAGGTATGCTTATATTGTGAAGACAGTATAAAAAGCAGTGTACACTTGCGACACACTTTATTCGAGCTCGGCTAGTCCCACGAATTCGGGTATACCCGGGTGTATTGAGGTTTGTGACTGTTTTCTGCCCGAGTGCATTGAGGTATTTTTCAGTCAGAGATTGAAGCATTTTATTCCCGCTGGCTGCAATACTGCACAGTATATATATATATACTGCATTACAATTCATGAATTTATGCCATCTGGTAGACACGCTAAGCATTGCAGCCTATTAAATCCTAATCATTATCATTTAAAAGATCAGCCGCCCGTTAGCCAGGCATGAACCCAGGCTGGGAAGGCAAATGCAACGGGGCTTGTCAGAGGTGAGGAGCGGTGCATTCCAGGTATCTGCCAGGTACATACTGGGCATTTGCTCGAATAAAGTGTGTCGGTGCAGTAACTATGCAAAATAACTGTAAGCAACGACACGCCTAGTACAGTAATATTTCTCACCTGGTGGAAATTGTGAGGGGTAAATTCCTATATCACGGTCACCAGGTAAGCCTTCCACGACGACGGGAAGTAATTTTGCCCGAAGCAGCTCCTCCAATGGACTTAATATGAGACGTTGTGGTGTCGGCCCACCTCCAGTGCCAGTAGCATGCACGCGTTGGTGTTGTATTTTCTTTTTCAATTTGGACCTAATATCATCAAATCTCTTGTGACAATTCCGCTTGTCCCTCACATGATTCCCACACGCATTGACACCAATGACTATTGTGTCCCACATTTCTTTTCTGCTTGCTGAACTTGTCCGCCCTTGAAAAACATATAAAATATATGAGGTAAATGATTAATAATAGAAGCACCAGTTTCCTACACTGCTAGCTGTTCCAAGAGATAGCAAACATGCTGTTTTATGTGTAATATGTGAAGCACATGAGCATTCACTACTAAACCTATACATGTAAGCAAGGTTGCATTCATATTGTATGCAGTTATGGCAAATTGACCGCCTGTGTTTAGTTGTCCTTGTAAGGCATGATAAAAAGCTGTGTTTCCAAACTAATTAACATAGAAAGATATTCTGAACCCATATTTGCATATGAACAAAACTCAGATGACCTAGGATCACATGTATTTGAATAATAAATGTAAAGGTACACTTACCTAGTAAATGTCCATATATACTGTCATAGTGCTCCAGAATGCCAGTGACAAGAGCTGTATTTTCCTGGTCATTGAAGCGAGGATTACGTGGCTTCTCCACACGTTTCTTCCGAGCAGGTTTAGGGTCAGAGCTTGGCTGGTGCTGACTGGACTCTCCTTCTTCCAATGGAAGAGCCTCCAAAAGCTGCCCACCAGCAAGCACGCCACCACCATCCACCCCATCAGCAACTGGGCCACCAGCAGCACTCACAGCACCAGCACTCCCACTCCTAGCACCAGCACTCCCACTCCTAGCACCAGCACTCCCACTCCTAGCACCAGCACTCCCACTCCCAGCAACAGCACTCCCACTCCCAGCAACAACACTCCCACTCACAGCAACAGCACTCCCACTCACAGCAACAGCACTCCCAGCAACAGCACTCCCACTCCCAGCAACAGCACTCCCACTCCCAGCACCAGCACTCCCACTCCCAGCAACACCACTCGGTGCACCAGCAACATCACTCCCCTGAACAGTACGTTCACTCCGACGCGTACTCGCACGAGTAGCACTCCCACTCCCACCAGCATCACTCTTCCCACGCTTTGCGGGCATACTTCCAGCACTCACAAAAAACAGACAATAAATGTACAGCCAATCACACGAAACACTTCCACATATAAAACAAGACAAAGATGTAAACAAAACAACAATGGACAAAGCTCACCCAATACACAACAAGTCTCTCCGTCAATATGCAAATGTTCAATCAGCCAGCTCTGTGCGTCTCTCTCTCTCTCTCACTCCCAACAACACAGAGAATGATTAGCAGTACACGTTGCCTTTAAATATGGCGCGCAATCCAATACATGCTTGTTTCGCCTGATTCAGCAAGATTTGTGATTGGGCAACCTATCAGCACCCCGCCACGCACGCCGATACACCTGTGTGTGATCGGATAATCATCGTGAGAGTGGGCGGATTTGTTTTCGGGTTGATTTTGAATGTATTCGGCACTTACTGCATACGGAGAGGAAAAATCGCCATTAACATGACTAATCGGTAAACTTGCCGATTTCACTTAATCGACGCTTACTGCATGAGGCCCATAGTTTTTAAACACAATTTATAAGTTTGGAAACATGTTACAATCATAAACAAATGTTACCAATTTGGGATAATACACAATAACAAAACAAACAAAAATACTGCATTTTATAAAAGAAATAATTCAACGCAGCAAGTTTTTTGACTGAGTCATTGGATGTTTCATTTGGAGCTCTTATGGGCGTCTTGTACCTCAACCACTCCATTTGCAAATTATTTCGAGTAACATTTCTTGATTCCTGTGGTGTTCTCAGGGTCACAATGGCTGAAGGTGTGTCTGACATGGTTGTTGTAGGCGTGGTCAAGATGGCTGAAGTTGGGTCTGGCATGGTTGTTCTGTTCAGGGTCATTATGCCAGATGGTTGCGTGTACGCTCTATCTGAGGTTGTTTCAGTATTCTTAATACTGGGTATTTGTAAGTATTTTTGCCATGTTTAGGAATGCGGGCACCAGGATTTCCTTTCTCTTTTTCTCTTATGTCCTGTTTTATGTTTTTTGGCAGGTGGTTGTGCATGTTCTAGTTATTGAGACACTTCTATGCCAGTTTGCAGACACAATTCCGTGTATGTGTCCGCCGACTATTACATTTCTTGTTCTGGACACAATTCCATTTCTGGTTGTGGACACGATTCCATTTCTACTTCTGGACACAATTCCATTTGTGTTGGGGCCGAACATGGCATTCCTGTTTGTGGAGACACTTCTATTGTTTGTACACATTGGGCAGTAGATCTCTCAGGAGAAAATAATGTTCCCTGTAATGAGCCTACATATGATGAAGCAGGAAAGACTAATGATGATGCTAATGCAGAGGCACAAAGTTAATTTTGTTTCACCAAACTGGAAGCTATGTATTGCATGAAATTATTAAGTATGGTGAATTCGGTACTATTCTTCAGTAAAATTTCTTTGATCTGTCGAATTTCACTAACCATTTGATCATGTACACCCATCAATTGACCATGATGTACTAACTGACTGCAAAAAATGTTCTTCTGCTCTTTCAATTCAATCCAAGTTCTCCTGGTGGGCAGCATCAGTATTCACACGAGCAGGTTGGTTATGGCTTAAAACAGGATTATCCGGGTCCATTATTAATGACAAGCAGAGAGAATCCATTAATCCTGATATTCTTCCAAGAGTACTTATATCTGTTTAAAAAAAAGTATTAGCACAACATTAATTTCTTGTCATACATTAAATGATAATCACAGTTAGTTGTTCCAATGCCTGCTGATTAAATGTTCAATAACACCTTATATTATACAAGAAATTACATTGTGAAGTCAATGAATGATGGACAATTGTGCATCACTCATTTTCATTTTTGACAAATGGAAACGGAATCTACTTTGTGTGGCATGCGACAAAATATCTTAAAATTCTGTGATGTCATCATTAATGATATAGATGTAAGACATTAACAACACTATGTTGCTGCTACATCACATGTGCATTTTTAGTTTTCAATAAAAACTCGCTCAAGTTCAGCCACACCTGCAACTGTCACATGCTCATATGAAAGTGTACTTGTGGCATAGAAGGTGCAATACTATTATTTTATTCATTGATGGGCTCACCTTCAATTAATGGGGATGATTCCTGTGATGCAGGAGATGCCATATATGAGGTGTCATGGGATGCAGTGTGTGCCACAAGGGATCCTAGCAGGGATGCAGGAAACACTGCAGAGTATAGAAAATAATTTTGTTAATAAGGAACAATATGAATGTTTAATTATCTGTTAGATTAATACATAACATTAGATAATTCATTGTTATATTTTTATACGTGATAGTTTAAGTGTGAAAATCAGCAGCTGTTATGGTACATATCAATAATGTATGTATTAAACAAAAGAATTATTTAAAAATGTTCATACAGTATGTTATCATATAATGTTAAATTATAAATGTATGAGGGGGTGGGTAATAGTGTTAATTTGTAAACCCATAATAAATATAAAACAATTAGACTAAATAATGTTGCCATGTACTATTAAGTAATGACATAATAAAATAGAAAAAAATTACAAATTAAAATAGTGTCGTGAAAATAACACAACTTTATTACTATGAAATTATTTTTATAGAGTAAAAAAAATACCTTGGGGAAACGGCTGATCAAACACCCCGATATCCCAATCCCCTGGCAAGCCTTCAACCTGGATGGGCGGCAATCTAGCACTCACCTGCTCTTCCCATGGAGTCAGGTTTAGATTGGGTGCAGGAGGTCCTCCCCCTGTGCCTGAAGCATGTAAATGTTGGCATTGCAATTTGGATTTCAATTTTCATTTGATATCGTCAAACCTCTTGCGACAGTTATCATGACTTCTTACTTGATTACCAAAACCAGACACAGACACTCAAATGTGTTCCCACAATTCCCTTTTCACTGGTGCCGATGTCTTTCCTTTACATATACAAGAAAATAACCTTGATCATAGACATTTCTTCAAATATGTTTTATATTATATAAAATGTGTGAACTCTTGTAACATTTATTTGAGATGATGTTTGTCAGAGAGAATGATAAGCACATTTATATACTGTAGATATTTGTTTTAGGCATACATCTAAAATAAATATAGATGTAACTATTATATTTGCATACTATTGTAGAATGCATCCATTTATAACATGTTTGGTAACAATATAAGATAATATGTTAGTACATATACACAATGACATTTCTGTTAATGTCTGTTCTATATGAATGCAGAAAAGTGAAATAATACATGACAAGATTAATTGGAACAGTCATTGCAAATTTATTTATTTTCTACTAAATCATCATACAGGCAATCATAATTCTCCAAAATACACGTTACGAGGAATCTGTTTTCCTCATCGTTGAATTTAATACTCCTTTTTTTTCAAGACAATTCTCATGCCCAGATCCAACCACTGAGGTTTGCTGCTGCTGCTGACTGTCCTCCCCTTCTTCCAATTGAAGAGACTATAGGAGAATGTCACTCTCCCCAGCACCACAAACCCCACTCACCCTACCACCACAACTCACCCATCCACCATCACTCACCCTACCATCACCACTCACCCTACAACCACCACTCACCCTTTCACCACCACTCACCCTACCACCACCAACACTCACCCCAGCACACCACTCACCCCAGCACTACCACTCACCCCAGTACCACTACACACCCCAGCATCACTACTCATCACACCAGTCACCCCACCATCACTCCCACGCCTACTCCCATTCCTCCATTCCATACCTTCCATACCTCTAACACTCACAAATAACAAATAAATAAATTAAATGACACAATCAAAAAACTTTCAACCTCACAAGACAAATACATTTGAAATAAAATTTAAATAAACAAGACAAAACTATCTCAATTCAATCCAAATATAACAATCACAAATCCTCGCTCTATCTGTCTCTCTCCACTCACTACCAACAACACAGAAAAATATTACAAAAAATACACCATTTACATAGGCCGCTCAACTAATTAAATGTCTCACGAGATTCTCGCACAATGAAAAAAAAAGTTTTATATACATGCCACACCATTTCCTCATTTTCATGCAGATAAGAATCACGCTGCTGGCTAGTCGCCATTTTAGAAAATATTGCTAGCACAGCTATTGGAGCTTTCTGCATACCGTTAGAATTTTAACCCAGGTTAGTGTTAGGACCTGCTTCGGTCATGCCTTGTAAGAGGCAGCAGGCTTAAGACGCTTTGGCCAAAGAGTTAAACTAAATAACCCTTTTTACAAGAGATATATAGGTATTGCACTGTGTTTTTGTCACAATGGAAGTAGCTTTGGGCATTTTTGTTCTTTGTTGTGTGGTGTACATTTAGCCAGGCACACTAGCACTCCTTCCTTTTGACACTTATATCAATATATATATTATGTGGTAATGGTTGGGGTTTTCTCAGAGCTTGTTGGGAATCTGTGTATTTTGCTTGAATTGTGTTGCCACCTGGTCTCAGTTGCTGTATGGGAGAGTAGTGGCTCCTCCCCCCCAAGGGTTTAAGCTTGACACTCCCCACTTTTCAAGTTGCAGTCAGTTTCATTTTGCCAGGTACGACAGATCCAATGTGATCATTCTTCTGTAATTATACAGTAAATAAGAATTTAAAACCCAGGTTGTGTTAGGACCTGCTTCGGTCATGTTGTGTAAGGGGGCACAGGCTTAGAGATGCTTTGGCCAAAGGGTTAAACTAAATGACCATTCTTTTACAAGAGATATATAGGTATTGCACTGTTTTTTTTGTCACAATGGAAGTAGCTTTGGGCATTTTTGTTTTGTTGTGTACATGTAGCCTGCCCATAAGACTTCTCCTTTTGACACATACGCATTATATATATATTATGTGGTAATGGTGGGGTTTCTCAGAGCTGTTGAGAATCTGTGTATATTCTAATGTGTGCAGTGGTCTCAGTTGCTTATGTGAGGGTTGTGGCTCATCCACCCCAGGTTTAATCTTGTCCCTCCCCTCTTTCCAACTTTGCAGGTCAGTTGTAATTTTGCCAGGTTACGACAGATCCAATTTGATCATTCTTCTTATAATTATACAGGTAAATAAGAATTTTAAATAACCCAGGTTAGTGTTAGGACCTGCTTCGGTCATGTTGTGTAAGTGGCAGCAGGCTTAAGATGCTTTGGCCAAAGGTTAACTAATGACCTTTTTTACAAGAGATATATAGGTATTGCACTGTATTTTTGTCACAATGGAAGTAGCTTTGGGCATTTTGTTTTTGTTGTGTACATTTAGCCAGGCACCTAGCACTCCTTTTGACACTAATATCTTATATATATTATGTGGTAATGGTTGGGGTTTCTCAGAGCTTTTTGGGATCTGCGTATTTTGCTAATTTTGTGCAAGGCTGGTCTCAGTTGCTTATGGGAGGGTATGGCTCCTCCCCCAAAGTTTAAGCTTGCGCCTCCTCACTTTCCAAAGTTGCCAGTTCAGTTTCAATTTGCCAGGTTAGGAAAATCCATTTGTGATCATTCTTCTTGTTATTATACAGGTAAATAAGATTTTAAACCCAGGTTAATGTTAATGATCGGCTTTCGGTCATGCCTTGTAGTGGCAGCAGGCATAAAGACACTTTGGCCAAAGGCTTAAACTAAATGACCCTTTTTACAAGAGATATATAGGTATTGCCTATGTATTTTTGTCACAATGGAAGTAGCTTTGGGCATTTGTTTCTTTGTTGTGTACTTTAGCCATGCACACTACACTCCTTTTGACACTTTATGCAATATATATATTAATGTGGTAATGGTTGGGGTTTCTCAGAGCTTTGTTGGGAATCTGTGTATTTTTGCTAATTGTTGTGCAGCTGGTCTCAGTTGCTTATGGGAGAGTGTGTGGCTTTCTCCCCCACAAGTTTTAAGCTCTCCCCTCCCCACTTTTCCAAGTTGCAGGTCATTTTCATTTTGCCAGGTTACGACAGATCCATGTGATCATTCTTCCTGTATTATACAGTAATATAATTAAAAAACCCAGTTAGTGTTAGGACCTGATTCGCATGCCTTGTAAGTGGCAGCAGGCTTAGACACTTTGGCCAAAGGGTTAATCTAAAGACCTTTTTACACAGAGATATATAGGTATTGCACTGTGTTTTTGTTTTTTGTTTTGTCACAATGGAAGTCGCTTTGGGCATTTTTTCTTTGTGTGTACATGTAGCCAGCCCCATAAGCACTCCATTTGACACATACGCATTATATATATATTATGTGGTAATGGTTGTGTTTTCTCAGAGCTTGTTGAGAATCTGTGTATTTTGCTAATTGTGTGCAGGCTGGTCTCAGTTGCTTAGTGAGGGTTTGGCTCATCACTCCCCCCAAGTGTTAATCTTGTCCCTCCCCCTTCCAACTTGCAGGTCAGTTTAATTTTGCCAGGTACGACGATCCAAGTGATCATTCTTCTTAAATTATACAGGTAATAAAGAATTTAAACCCAGGTTAGTGTTAGGACCTGCTTCTTGGTCATGTTGTGTAAGTGGCAGCAGGCTTCAGTCTTTGGCCAAGGGTTAAACTAACTGACCCTTTTTACAAGAGATATATAGGTATTGCACTGTATTTTTGTCACAATGGAAGTAGCTTTGGGCATTTTGTTTCTTTGTTGTGTACATTTAGCAGGCACACTAGCACTCTTTGACACTTATATGCATTATATATTTTGTGGTAATGGTTGGGTATTTCTCAGAGCTTGTTGGGAATCTGTGTATTTTGCTAATTGTGTGCAGCTGGTCTCATTGCTTATGGGAGTAGTGGCTTCTCCCCCACAAGTTTAAAGCCTCCTCCCACTTTCCAAGTTGCAGGTCAGTTTCATTTGCCAGGTTACGACAGATCCAATGTGATCATTCTTCCTGTAATTATACAGGTAAATAAGAATTTAACCCAGGTTAGTGTTAGGACCTGATTCGACTATGCCTTGTATGGCACAGGCTTAAGAAACTTTGGCCACAGGTTAATCTAAATGACCTTTTACAAGAGATATATAGGTATTGCACTGTGTTTTTTTTGTCACAATGGAAGTAGCTTTGGGCATTTTTGTTCTTTGTTGTGTACATGTAGCCATGCCCATAAGCACTCCTTTTGACACATACGCATTATATATATATTATGTGTTATGGTTGGGGTTCTCAGAGCTTGTTGAGAATCTGTGTATTTTGCTATTGTGTGCAGCTCCTGTCTCAGTTGCTTATGTGAGGTGTGTGGCTCATCCACCCCAAGGTTTAATCTGGTCCCTCCCCTCTTTCCAACTTGCAGGTCGTTTAATTTGCCAGGTTACGACAGATCCATGTGATCATTCTTCTTATAATTATACAGGTAAATAAGAATTTTAACCCAGGTTAGTGTTAGGACCTGCTTTCGGTCATGTTGTGTAAGTGGCAGCAGGCTTAGATGCTTTGGCCAAAGGGTTAAACTAAATGACCCTTTTTAAAAGAGATATTAGGTATTGCACTGTATTTTTGTCACAATGGAGTAGCGTTGGGCATTTTTGTTCTTTGTGTTGTGTACATTTAGCCAGGCACACTAGCACTCCTTTTGACACTTATATATATGCATATATATATTATGTGGTAATGGTTGGGGTTTTCTCAGAGCTTGTGTGGAATCTTGTATTTTGCTAATTGTGTGCAGCTGGTCTCAGTTGCTTATGGGAGAGGTATTGGCTTCTCCCCCACAAGTTTTATAGCTCTCCCCTCCCCTCCCCACTTTCCAAGTTGCAGGTCATTTCATTTGCCAGGTTACGACAGATCCAATGTGATCATTCTTCCTGTAATTTACAGGTAAATAAGAATTTAAACCCAGGTTAGTGTTAGGACCTGATCGGTCATTGCCTTGTAAGTGGCAGCGGCTTAAGACACTTTGGCCAAAGGGTTAATCTAAATGACCTTTTTACAAGAGATATTAGGTATTGCACTGTGTTTTTTTGTCACAATGGAAGTAGCTTTGGGCATTTTTGTTCTTTGTGTGTACATGTAGCCAAGCCCATAAGCACTCATTTGACACATACGCATTATATATATGATGGGTAATGGTTGGGGTTTCTCAGAGCTGTTGAGAATCTGTGTATTTTGCTAATTGTGTGCAGCTGGTCTCAGTTGCTTATGTGAGGGTTGTGGCTCATCCACCCCAAGGTTTAATCTTGGTCCCTCCCTCTTTCCAACGTTGCAGGTCAGTTTATTTTGCCAGTTACGACAGATCCAATGTGATCATTCTTCTTATAATTATACAGGTAATAAGAATTTACCCAGGTTAGTGTTAGGACCTGCTTCGGTCATGTTGTGTAAGTGGGCAGCAGGCTAAGATGCTTTGGCCAAAGGGTTAAACTAATAACCCTTTTACAAGAGATATAGGTATTGCCCTGTATTTTTTGTCACAATGGAAGTAGCTTTGGGCATTTTTGTTCTTTTGTGTAATTTAGCCAGGCACACTACCCCTTTGTGACACGTATAGCATATATAATGTATGTGGTAATGGTTGGGTTTCTCAGAGCTGTTGGGAATTTGCGTATTTTGTCTAATTGTGTGCCGCTGGTCTCAGTTGCTTATGGGAGGGTAGTGGCTCTCCCCCCAAAGGTTTTAAGCTTGCGCCTCCCACTTTCAACGTTGCAGGTCAGTTTTCATTTGCCAGTGTAGAAAGGATCCATGTGATCATTCTTCTTTTCATTAAAAGGTAATAAGAATTTTAACCCCAGGTTAATGTTAGGATCTGCTCGGTCAGTCCTTGAATAGTGGCAGCAGGCATAAGACACTTTGGCCAAAGGCTTAAACTAAATGACCCTTTTTACAAGAGAGATTATATGTATGCACTATGTATTTTTGTCACAATGGAAAAGTAGCTTTGGGCATTTCTGTCTTTGTGTGTACATTTAGCCATCACACTAGCACTCCTTTTGACAACTATATGCATATATATATTATGTGGTAATTGGTTGGGGTTTCTCAGAGCTTGTTGGGATCTGTGTATTTTGCTAATTGGGTGCACCTGGTACTCGTTGCTTATTGGATAGTAGTGGCTCCGCCCCCCCAAGGTTTAAGCTTGACACTCCACCACTTTCACAGTTTCAGGTCAGTTCATTTTGCCAGGTTACGACAGATCCATGTGATCATTCTTCTGTAATTATACAGGTAAATAAGAATTTAAAACCCCAGGTTAGTGTTAGGACCTGCTCGGTCATGTTGTGTAAGTGGCAGCAGGCTTAAGATGCTTTGGCCAAAGGGTTAAACTAAATGACCATTTTACAAAGATTATATAGGTATTGCCATGTATTTTTGTCACATGAGAGTACTTTGGCTTTCTGTTCTTTGTTGTGTACATTTGCCATGCACACTAGCACTTTTGACATTATATGCAATATATATATTTGTCGTAATGGTTGGGTTTCTAGAGCTTGTTGGAATCGTGTGTATTTTTGCAATTGTGTGCAGTGGTCTCAGTTGCTTATGGGAGAGTAGTGGCTTCTCCCCCACAAGTTTTAAGCTCTCCCTCCCCACTTTCCAAGTTGCGAGGTCAGTTTTCATTTTGCCAGGTTACGACAGATCCAATGTGATCATTCTTCTGTAATTTACAGGTAAATAGAATTTAAACCCAGGTTGTGTTAGACCTGATTCGGTCATGCCTTGTAAGTGGCACAGGCTTAAGACACTTGGCCAAAGGTTAATCTAAATGACCTTTTACAAGAGATTATAGGTATTGCCTGTGTTTTTTTGTCAAATGGAAGTGCTTTGGGGCATTTTTGTTCTTGTTGTACATGTAGCCAAGTGCCGCCCATAGCACTCCATTTGACACATACGCATTTTATATATTATGTTGGTAATGGTTGGTTTTCTCAAGCTTGTTGAGAATCTGTGTATTTTTGCTAATTGTTGCAGCTGGTCTCAGTTGCTTATGTAGGGTTGTGGCCATCCACCCCAAGGTTTAATCTTGTCCCTCCCCTCTTTCCAACTCGCAGGGTCATTTTAATTTTGCCAGTTCCTACGAGATCCAATGTGATCATTCTTACTATAATTATACAGGTAAATAGACTTTTAACCCAGGTTAGTGTTAGGACTGCTTCGGTCATGTTGTGAAGTGGCAGCAGGCTTAAGATGCTTTGGCCAAATGTTAAACTAAATGACCCTTTTTTAAAGAATATATATATTGCACTGTATTTTTGTCACAATGGAAGTAGCTTTGGGCATTTTTTGTTCTTTGTTGTAGTTACATTTAGCCAGGCACAACTAGCACCCTTTTTACACTTATATGCATTATATATATTATGTGGTAATGGTTGGATATTTCTCAGAGCTTGTGTGGAATCTGTGTATTTTGCTAATTGGTGTGCAGCTGGTCTCAGTTGCTTATGGGAGAGTAGGGGCTTCTCCCCCACAAGTTTTTAAAGCTCGCCCTCCCCACTTTCCAATTTCCAAGTTGCAAGGTCAGTTTCATTTCTGCCAGGTTACGACAGATCCAATGTGATCATTCTCCTGTAATTATACAGGTAAATAAAGAATTAAACCCAGGTTAGTGGTTAGGACCTGATTTCTGGACATGCCTGTAAGTGGCAGCAGGCTTAAGACACTTTGGCCAAAGGTGTTAATCTAATGACCTTTTTAAAATAGAGTATATAGGTATTGGCCACTGTGTTTTTTTTTGTCACAATGGAAGTACTTTGGGCTTTTTGTTCTTTGTTGTGTACCTGTAGCCATGCCCATAAGCACTCCTTTTGACACATACGCATTATATATATTTATGGTGGTTATGGTTTGGGGTTTGCTCAAGCTTGTTGAGAATCTGTGTATTTTGCTAATTGTGTGCAGCTGGTCTCAGTTGCTTATGTGAGGTTTGGGCTCATCACCCCCAAGGTTTAATCTTTCCCTCCCCTCTTCCAACTGCAGGTAAGTTTAATTTGCCAGGTTACGACAGATCCAATGTGATCATTCTTCTTATAATATACAGGTAAATAAGAATTTTAACCCCATGTTAGTGTTAGTACCTGCTTCGTTCATGTTGTGTAAGTGGCCAGCAGGCTTAAGATGCTTTGGCCAGAGGTTAAACTAAATGACCCTATTTTAACAAGAGATATAAGGTATTGCCCTGTGTGTTTTTTGCACAATGAAGAATCGTTGGGCATTTTTATTCTTTGTTTGTGTACATTTAGCCACGCATACTAGCACTTTTTTTGACACCTATATGCTTATATTATATTTGTGGTATTGTTGGTTGTTCTCAAGCTTTTTTGAGATTCTGTGTTTTTTTTTGGTAATTGTGTCAGCTCGTCTCAGTTCTTATGGGAGGGTTGTGGCTCATTTCCTGCAAGGTTTAAGCTTGTGTCCCTCCCCACTTTCCAAGTGCAATCAGTTTCATTTTGCCAAGTTACGACATATCCATGTGATCATTCTTCTTGTTATTATACAGTAAATAAGAATTTTATCCAGGTTAGTGTTAGGATCTGCTTCGTCATGCATTGTAAGTGTCAGCAGGCATAAGACCTTGGCCAAAGGCTTAAACTAATGACCCTTTTTTACAAGAGATATATAGTATTGCACTGTGTATTTTTGTCACAATGGAAGTAGCTTGGGCATTTTGTTCTTTGTTGTGTACTTTAGCCACGACCCACTAGCATTCATTTTGACACTTATATGCATATATATATTATGTGTTAAGGTTGGGGTTTCCTCAGAGCTTGTTGGAATTGTTTTTATATTTTGCTAATTGTGGTGCAATGTCTCAGTTGCTTTGGGAGGGTAGTGGCTTCCGCTCCCCCCCCCAAGTTTAAGCTTGCCCCTCCCCACTTTCCAAGTTGCAGGTCAGTTTATTTGCCAGTTATGACAGATCCAATGTAATCAGCTTCCTGTAATTATACTGCTGCGGCCAGCCTTTCATTCTCACACTTACCCGTCTTGTCCCGGCGTGGCTTTTTTTTGGGCTGGCGCCGAAGCTTGGGTTGCGCGCCACGCCGCATCTTCCCCGTATCCTCTCCCTCTTTCTCCTCCCTCACTACCTACCCCTCTGCTTCTCTGGTTCCTCCCATCCCCCTTACCCACTTACCACACCCCCCCGGGTTCTTTACCCATCCCCACCCTGACACTTGTCCAATACGGCGAACTTTGGGAAACAACGAACACGCCGTGACCTGCGTCATCAGTGACGCCTGCCGCCGTCGAAAAAAACAAACCAACTGCGTCTGCCCCCACATGCCTGGTTGGCGGCCAACAGAAGACTCAGATCGTTCCGCCATGTACAATGAAAATAAGAATTTTATCCAGGTTAGTGTTGACCTGTTTTCGGGTCATGGCATTCTAAGCTTGGGCAGAGGCTAAGGGCTTTGGCCAAAGGTTAAAATAAATGACCTTTTTACAAAATATATAGGTATTTCAACTGTGTTTTTCGCTGGTCAAAAGGGAGAGTAGCTTTGGGCATTTCTCTGTTCTTTGTTTGTGTACCATCTTAGCCGACCCCGACTACACTCCGTTTGGCACTTATATAGTATGATATATATTCAGTGTGGTAATGGTTGGGGTTTCTCAGAAGTTGTTTGGGAATCTTGTGTATTTGCTAATGGTGGTGCAGCTGGTATCAGTGCTTATGGGAGGGTAGTGGCTCCATCTCCCCCACAGGTTTAATGCTTTGCCCCCTCAAACACTTTCCACATTGCGTCAGGTCAGTTTCATTTTGAAAGTTTTACGACAGATCCAATGTGATATTCTTCCTGATATTATACAGTTAAATAAGAATATTTAACCTCCAGGTTAGTGTTAGTACCTGTTCGGTCAGCCTTGTAAAAAAAAAGTGGCAGCAGGCTTACAGAGCTTTGGCCAAAAGGTTAAATAAATGACCCTTTTACAAGAGCTAATAGGAGTGCACTGTCTATATTTGTCACATGGAATTAGTTGTTGGGGCATTTTTGTTCTTTGTTGCTGTAGCATTTAGGACACGCCCGATTATTCACTCCTTTTGACACTTACCGTATTCCTCTGATTGTAAGACGCCATCGTTGTAAGACGTACCACGATTGGCCCTTAAAAATCGAGGAAGAAACTACTTTTCACCTTTATCCTCCCATTGTTTTTTTCCAAGGGAGAGGTTCCGGCCCATGTCGCGGAGTTAGGATGAAGCGGGTTCGGCAGCGGCAGGAAGGTCCCACGTTGCAGATGGTTGATAGATGACAGGGTTTGGCAGGTGTGCGGCGGCGTGCAGGACCCTCCCAATGTTTGCAGGTGATGATGTAGATAAGACAGGCAGCAGCATAGTGGCGCGAATGGCAGAGATCAAATAGAGATATGAGGCTGAGCCAGGAGCAGAGGCGGCGCTGTGGGAGCGCGCACTGTAACCAGCATTCAGGACACAGGTAACACTTCGTGTTAGTGGTGCTACTCCAACTGTTCCCCCTAGGCCACTATGTTCAGCTCTACTCTATATATTCTGTCCACACCCCCAACACACACCGCTGTCTTTGCGTATTCCTCATTCCTGAACTTGGTGCAAATGTCTCGTCCGCCGCCCGACGACCCGCCCGCTGTCACATCTTCAATCATTGCAGACATGGGACCTTCTGAAACATGGTAAGTGAAAAGAGGGGGTTAGTTCTGTAGACACTCCCCTTTTTTTGTCTTCATTTTTTTAAACATCGATTTGACGCACCCCAATTCCACGACATTGAAACATGGGAAAAAAAAAGGTGTGCGTCTTAGCAATTGAGGAAATGGG